>CM021748.1:2072658-2149426 GCA_011075105.1 Heteronetta atricapilla
GCCGCGCTCCCATTGGGCGCCGCGCGCGTCCGTCCGGCGCAGCGCCGCCGCCCATTGGTCCGCCGCGCGGCCGCTCCGCGGTTACGGCCATAGCAACCTCCACACGCTTACCCTCCAAGCCCCGCCTCCCCGCTTCGCACCGCCTCCCCGGTGTTGATTGGCCGTTCGGCTCGCGGCGCGTCTCTCACTGGGCGCACGACGCGTCTGTCACGGCGGCGCCCCGCCCCGCGCTGCAGCACGCCCGGCGGGGGGCGCGGCGCGCTCCCGACGCTGCAGCGGAGGGCGGGGGGGGGGCGCGGTGCCGCAGCGCGGGGCGGGCGCGCGCCTCCCCCTCAGGAGGGCCCGGTCCCACACAGCCCGGCCTCGGCACCGCCGCGCCACTCTGCACAGCCCCTCCAGCGCCTCACTGCCCTCACACCCGACAGTTTGCACCTAACGCCTAACCCAAACCTCTCCCCTTCTAGTTTAATCCATCTCGGAGGGCTTTTCCCCTCCGTGGTTCCTCCTCTGTCACAGAATCCTCTGGGACTCCCCTGAGCTCCCGGCAATGCCCTCTGGCTCCTTTAACCTAATCCCGAGGATTTTTTTTGCACCCACCCGCTCGCCAAGGCTTTTCCAAATGAAGCGGGCGAGCCGAAAATTGCAGCAGGAAACAAAAGCTGCTGGCAGCCTGAGACGGCGCCCACAGCCACGGGCTCCCAATGCCTTCAGTGACCACTGCCGGGGGGCTCCAGGGCTGCTGGCTCTGGGGTGGGCCCTGGGATTCTGAGATGGAGAACCTCAAAACCACGACTTTTTGCAAAGTGTTTCCCGAGAGCTGCTTGGGGTTGCACGTGGTGCGTTAAACCGCCCGGAAAAGGGCACGGGCTCCGCTCACCAGCTCGCCCAGCCCCGCATGCCGGCAGGTAGCTGGCAGCACCAGGGGTTCCCATCGCCCAAGCTGCCGGCCCGCTTCTCCGCCCAGACCAAATGCAAAGAGCGGCCCAGGAACTGGAGCTGCCTGGGTGCGGGGATTTGTGGCAGATCCTCCCGGCCAGGGCAGCACGCGGGGAGGGGAGGAAGGGTGTCTCCCGTGGTTAGGAAGCAGGGCTGTGGAAATGTTCCAGAGCAGCACGTGCCGTTTCGGTTCAGTTTAGCATTTGGGGGCTCACTGCTCGGTTCAGAAAGGGAGGCAATTAGGGGAGCCATGGTGTGATGGCTCACACATGGGCAGCCAGGCTGCTGGCACAGAGCTAGAAATCATTGGGTCATCGCTGCTCATCTCAGCACACAAATCAGTTCCTGCGCAACTCCTGGCACCTGGGTTTATATGAAAGTCTCCCTCTTAATTACCATTCCAGTGGGAGGTCTCGTACATCCTGTTTCACAGAAAAATAAGGGTGTTGACTCGCAAACGCAGGTAGATGAAAGCCGAAAGGCTGAACTGGTTACTCCCCAGCTGTTTTTGCCTTGCCACTCCCGAGGCCAGCACGGCGGAGCTGCGTGGCAAGCCGCCCCGCGCAGCCACAGGCCAGCGCCGTGCGGACGTCGCGTTGCTCCCACGCAGGCGTTTGGTGTGTGGCACTTCCCAGGACCTGCCGCCCTCCCCTGCTCGGCCAGCTGGCCTCCATGAGATGCTCGGCTGGCCTTCACCAAGCAGTGCCAGCCCCCCTTTGCAATGGAGCATCCCAACGGGTGCTCTGCTCCCCGTGGAAAAGCCGCACGCTCACACGGCGGCACGTTCCGGGGCAGTGGTGTGTGCCGGTCCCGACCGCCTCTGGGGCAGCTCGGGCCGCAGCATGGGAGGCGCTGGACACGCAGCACCCACACGTCCTGCTGCTGCAGCCACAGAACTTCCATTTTTAGGCATCCAACATCTTGTAGAGGAAAAACAGAAGCATCACGCAGAAAACACTTTTCTAGTGACGAGCCACTGAAGACTTTTGTTTCTTTTAGAAAATGATTTCCACGGAAAATCTTTGAGGATCCCATAGATGCCACATGGAGCATGTCAGGGTTATAGCATTAAGTTATTATTTTTATCACACAATTATTTTTATCCAGACCAGTGTTAGGAAGGAATTCCCCAAATCCACTGAATGCTTTAACCCATGGAGGGAAAGATGATATTTTTATCTTCCCCAGGAGACTGGAAAGAGCAGAAAAAAAAACCCACAACATTTTTAAAGGATTCTTGTTTGAAATAGGAACTCAGCTATTTCCTAATCCCAAAATTGTTTCCCTACCTTTAAACATGAGACTAATGATACTGTTGCTACTAGGGCATTCACGTGCTTAAAGCCAAGCATGTCGCCCAGGGTGTTTCCAGAGCTGGAACCAAAGCAGGTAAACAAATACCACTTAAGTCCAAGGGAATGCTAGAGATTTTTGAGACAATGTGAAGGATTTAGGGAAAAACGCTTTTCACTCACTTGTAATGTAGAGGTTTTACTGCTGTTGGCATGTACCGAAAAGCTAATTTCCATTATGGGAGATGGGTACTTACATCCCAGCACTGCTCCGGACATTGCTGAGGGAACAAACTTCTGCAAGGAGAAAACACATAACCGACGTGCAACAGCTGTTTGCTCGGTCCCATGTCCCTACCGGCATCCACAAATAAGCCCAACAACCCTCGTCCCTGGACTATTTGACGTCTCTGCTTCCTGCAGAGACGGGCGCCCTCCCTGCCTGCCCTGCTTTCTGGCTGCGGCAGGTTTTGGGCGCATCTCCAAGATCTGCAGAGCCAGCTCTGGCCTCTCTCAGGAGCCCATGTCTCCGCTAAGCAGGACATCTCAGCGTCTTTCTGGGTCAAATCGTTCTCGGTCACTTCAAGCACTGAACATTACCGAGCCGGAATGAAGTATTTAAATACAGGAGTTTTGTATGCACGGACCTGACCTGTGCTTAGTGGTGAGAGGGGGACATGTGGATGACACTCATGTGGGTCTGGTTTCTAATTCGAATCCTGGCTTGCAGTGACTCCAGGCAGCACCGTGCCTTCCCCTGCCCTCGCTCACCGTGGAAAGGAAGAGGCTTCGTTCTCACCTTGGCCGTTTCAGAGGTGAGAGCACTTTTGATGTATAATGTGCTTTGACACCTTCAGAGGGAAGGCATGAGGGAAAGGCAGGATTGCTCATGTAAAAAACTGGCTGCTTTGTTGCATGGGATCAAAACACAGAGAAGTGTAGGAATAAAAGAAAAATTATTCCAACAATAAAATGACTTTATAGTAAACATTTCTATGGCAGAAGCTTGAAAAGAATTGGAAATTTAAGCCTCACGCTTAATGCTTGAGTTTCAAAGCCTTCCAAGATGTAATAAATTGCAGTAACATGAGGTTACTCTTATTTCTTGAAGCATGCTGTCCTCCAGGACCATGCCTTTTTTTTATCTCCTATGTCAATAGGAAATGTTCTGAAACAGGAGGTGTTCTCCCGGGCCTCGCAGGGATCAGCACCAAATATGAGCTTCATTGTCTCACCCATCATATATTTTAGCCCTGGATAGTTTAAAAAGCTAGCTAAATCAGGAATGGAAAGTCTGCTTCTTACTCACAAAGGGGGATTGCACAACGGATCGTTGGGCAGGCTGCTGTGAACCTGATGTCAGATCAGCAAAAATAGCCACCTCTGCAGCAGCTGAGTCAAGATCCGAGCAGCAGAGCGAAAGGTCTGCCTTCCCTCCCTGCGAGCCCCTGACCACCGCGGGGCTGTGTGCTGAGGGTTGTGCTGGGCACGGGATGCTCCGCAGAAAGGCAGCTGGCCTTTGCACCGGGAAGGGACAACACGGAGGACATGGGATGAGACCGGCTCAGATCAACCTGTTGCGACCCTGCAAGGAGTGAGCCCCGGCCATGCACCTGGACCTGTGCTTGCCTGCTCCTTGCTTTCTCTCTTCCTTCCCTTTTCCTCCATCCAACGCCCTGGCAAGGAGCAGAGGCTGGGAAGGTAGAACAGGATTTTCATAGCCATGCCTTCCACCCTCTGCACAGGGTTTGGCATGCGTTTCTCTTCCCTCAAGGAAAAGGAGAGCTCATTCACAAGCCTCTGTGAAAAACAGCCCGAAATCTGAACCTCCCGTTCCCCTCGAAGCAGGAACTTGTCTGCGAGATCTTTCCTCCCCCGCCTGGCTCACCACGCCCTGAGATCGGAAATTGTCCCCAGGAAAGCCGCGTGCTGCAGGTCTGGGGAGCTGCCCTGCACGGCTGGCCGGCTGGGAGCTTGCGATTCCTCCCAGTTTACACCAGTTTGCATCGCAGAAGCACTTCTCATTTGCTGTACTTTTTAAGGGAAAATGATTCAGCCACTGGATAGTGAAAAGGCCAGAAGGAAATGTTCTCAGGCATCACAGGGTCATAGGGCACTTCAAGCTGGAACGGACCTCAGAAGATCAACTGCTACAACCCAGCCATCGCTTTGTAGATTTCAAAATCCCCAAAGAAAATGGTGGTGTTTGCCCAGAGGTCCACTTGTGAAGGGCACATTGAGCAGGGGAGATCTGCCTCATCCTGAACCCAGCACAAGTGCAAGATTAGGCGCCCAGCTGCCAGCAGGATGAGCACGCCACACAGCTCTCAGGGGATGAGGAAGATTCCCCTCTGCATATTTCGGATGTAGCATTTGTTTGTTTGCAGCGGGCACTGCCTCCGTTGCCCATAGGCAGGGCTCCTGCCTTTGCACCTGCACAGCAGCCACCTCGGCTACCCCAGCTGGAAATCTTATTTATCCCCTGGCTGTCCATCCCCTGCCCTACCTACCCCTCCACCCACGGTGCCAGAACATTTTCTGATATGAAACAAATGCACAGCTGTAGCTGGGCAAACCCGGCGATGATTTTGAGATCTGACACATATGGAAGTGCTGCCGAGGAATGAGATTTCCCTGCATGGCCCAAGGCTTGGGCTGGGCAGAAATCAGGGGGCTGCCCTGAAATAATCCACGGTACTGAAATCCTTGTGGGGGGAACGGAGCTGGGGGGTAGAAGATGGCCCTTGGCCTCTCTGAAGGGGACAAATAATGCTGCTGGGACCAGAACTTCCATTCCAAGTGCTTTTTTCTGGACAAGATTTATCTAAAACCATTACTTTTTACCCCCAAAAAAGATCAGCAAAGAAAGAAACAAACACAAAAGAAGTAAAAAGTTCATACTGGGGCACATCCAGTGCCCCCGGTGAAAGCCCTCCTCCATGACAGTGGTGAGCAGAGTCAGGACAAAAGGGATGCCCTTCCGTGCAGGGCTCGTGGTGACCGCACGGCCGTGGTGGAGCAGGTGAGATGCCGAGAGCTGTGGGGACATGGGGATGGGGCTGCCCTCGGCTGCTTGGGCACCCCTGGGCTTCAGGCAGGGGCAGGGCGGGCAGGCAGGATGGGACCCACGCTGGAAACCAAGCCTGCCCTCGCACGTCCCAGCTCCACGGCCAGCCTCCCACCCCCCCTCTCAGGCTCGTCAGACCCCCCAGTGAACCCCACAGGAGAAAAACTCTCCAGGGCCCACTCTGAGGAGCAAATGGCCAAAAAGCAAAGTGGGGATGGCATCTGACGGACCTGCCAAGGAGAGATTTGATGGCTGCTTGAGAACCTTGGGCCTGTTTTGGAGGTGAATATTGCTCTTGGGCAGCCTCCCTGCTGTGCCAGGAGGTGTGGGCTCCTTGGGGCCGGCGGGTGCACCAGGAAGTCCCGTGGGGCTGTCAGCACTCTCGGCAGCTAGCAGCAAATTCACCTCCTCCAGACCTGACCCCAGAAGCTCATGTCTCTTTGGAAAACTGTGGAAAAGCATTCCCAGAAAGCATTCCCCAAATCCTGCCTCCTGTTCAGGCATGGTCTCTTCCAACTCTCCTAACCCTGTAAAACCCCAAGAGCTGCAGCGCTGCACCGTCGCCCACTGCAAGCGGCAAGTAACGGCGTGCAGGGTTTGCCTCGGCGATTTCAGCATGTCGGGGAGTTTCCCGGCTTCAGCCGGAGCCTTCTGCCTTTAATTGGAGCTGATTTATGGCATTTTTATTGCTGCCGACAGCCAGCAGTTGGCACAGCAGGCAGCTTGAATATTACTTTTGCATTTGTTGAATCACCAGTCTGGAAGGCGATCGCAGGGCCTTTTATAGCGGAGCTGCCGCCTGCTCTCATGAGCATCCCAGCACCCTGGCCTTTCTCCTCAGATAAATTATTCTCACCCTCTGGGCCAGCACCCAGGTGTCCGTGAAAGGACACAAATCCGTGCGGGTGTTGGGGACGGGCAGCTGGGAGAGGCTCGTCCTGCTCAGCGGCTCCTGCTGCTGTTCTCTGTCAGGCTGCAGGAGCAACCTTGGGCTCGGCGATGCCTTTGCCATCCCGGAGGCTTGGGGCTGTGCCTGGGGACGGCCCAGCCAGGAGCATGGTGCCAGGCATCCCTGGGTAGCCTCAAGGGTTCCACCCCTTGCAGGCAAGGGAGCAGTGCTCCAGCATGGACGTGTAAGTGCTTCTTCCAGGGTGCAAACCGCGGCTTCTGCTGTGAAACAGGAGCCCCAGGGCGGGCAGGACATGCTGCCCAGCTCCCTCACCAGAACCTCACAGAGGCAGGGCCAGGGAAGCACATCGCAGCCACCCTCACCTCCTGCATCCAGCAGGGGCTGAGGCAGACCCAGTTTCTGAGGTTATGTCTTCTGCCGCAAGTAGTCCTTTCTGGTCATGCCGATGCGTTGCTTCTGGGTCCTACGGGCAGGAAGGATCTCTGTCCTCGGCCAGTTCACCACTCTGCAAGGCACAAGGTGCCTGAAAGTGGGAAAAGGCGCTCTCCTTCCATTATCATTATCGCACGCAGTTTGCTTCTATCATATTGCATTCAAAGACCTGGCCTTTACAATCCAGCTGGTCCTCACAGTCCTCCTCCGTGCCTGTTTCATCCTTGGCTTCCCAGCAGGAGGCTCAGGGCCAGCAGGGAAGCCCCTTCCCCTGGAAACCCAGCAGCTGAGCCCAGAGCACGGGCTGGGAGATGCGTTATTCCCGGGGGATGTTCCTGCCAGGGGAAGCAGTTGGTAATCCTCCATCACATCCATACTGCAGCAAACCTCAGCCCTCCAGCACGCCGGCTCTGTCGGATACGCTGTGCGGGGAGCTCCCAGCGCAGCCCTGGCAGCCAGGCTCACCCTGGGATGCTAGCCCCCAGCCACGATCTAATTCAATTTAATTCAATCCAATTTAATGACTGACTGAACCCTACCGGTTTAATTAGCGAGCCAATACTCAGCTATCAGCTGGTCATTGACTTGGGAACCGTTCGGCCGTGTGCCAGCCCCTTCCCTGCGCTGGGCAGAAGGGACGGGAGAACCAGTCCCTGCTCCGAAATCCCTCGGGTGGGTGAGGATGAGCAGGGCCCGGAGCAGTTAGCCCCTGGCAGGGCTGTGCAGCACATTGCCCTGCTGGAGGCCAGCTCCAGCATCTGCTGGGCACCAGCATTTCCCCTGGCCCCGGAGGGAAAATGAGTCTGCACAGCACCATTAAGGCCAGGGCGATCACTGGTGCGGCTTGTCCCTGTGGTGCAGGTGTCCCCAGCTGGCAGCCGGGGACCTGAAGCCATGCGCCCGGGCTGAGTGGGGACAGACCCAGCCTGCCCCATGCCCTGCGGGAGGGCTCAGCATCAGCAAAGGGCTGGAGCAGAGCACCCAAGGCACTTGTCCACCTCAGCAGGGGCAACTCAGCTTGTGTGTACTCTTGGTTTGTGTTTTAAAACACCCCCCTTGCTTGCCCACCCTCTGAGCAGCACTGTTGTGAGCTCAGACAATGTGGTACTGCAGCAGAAGGGCAGCAGACAAGCAGAGGGAAGGGCCTGAAAGGTATGGGTACCACAGAAATGGTGCCCAGGGGTACAAAAACACCACTGCTCAGGGCCTGGTCCCATGGGGCATCAGGGGCTGAAAGGGCAGAGCATCACAGTACGCAGGGCTCTTCCAACGTGGCCATCACTCCATTGCCAGGAGAATCACCTTGTTCCGCTGATCATCTCCCCATTTCCACAGTCCTCTTCTTATTCCCATGATCATCTCTTCATTCCTGTGATCATTGCCCATTCCCCTGATCATCGTCCTGCTCCCCTGCAGGCAGCGTTCCCGTTTCCCACCTTGGTGTGGGTGCAGCTTGCGTCGGGGCACAGAGAAACCAGGCGCTAATGGGCATTCCCCAGAAATTGCTCCCAGCTCACCGGTGCAGAGAGAGGCCAAGCACCGCAGTGGCAATCCTTTATAGAGCCTCAGGAAGAAGATAAAGGTGATTTGCAAATGATGCGATGATTTTATATTTAATTGGACTTGTGCCTTTTCTCATCTGTTTAAGATGGATGAGATTGGTCTGAGCATCTGAAAAGGTTGTTTGTAAAACAAGCACGCAGCTATTAATTATCCTGGATGCTAACCTTGGTCTTGTTTGACTTTGCCGGAAGGCACCGCAGGAAGGCCTGCTCTCTCCGAAGGAGGAACCCTGCTGGGCTCAGGTGACCGGGTGCAGCCCCTGGTGCGACTCTCGGCACGGCAGCACGGCAGCGGCTGCACCACCCGCACTCAGCCATCTGCAGCCGCCTGAAAAGTGTCCCCGTAACCCAAGTGCAGCAGCCTGGTGAGCCCAGCCAGCTCCACGCAGCCTGGAAACGTGGTACGTCCCCGCGGGTGCTGTATTTACACTCTAGGGTTTGAGGAGGCCGATTGAACCCTCATCTCTTTGAGTAGCTCTTTGTATTTATTTTATTTCCATTGCTTTATTTATTTATTCTTCCTTAGCTGTGTTTTTATATGTGTGTTATTATTCCAGCACCAACAGGTCTCATCACTGGGGGGAAATTAAACCTTATTCTGGGAGAAATAAAATACCCCCTTTTTTGCATTTTTTTTCTGCTCAGACAACCTCCACCGGTGCTGCTGTGCCTCCAGGAGAGCTTGGTTGAGTTGAGAGATTTTTCGGGGTAAAATCACGTGGAAGTCAGCACAGAGGGAGAGTGCTCTCACAGGCATCGTGTTTAAATAGTGCTCACAGAGAAACGACGGCTCTGCGTGGTGCAGCCACCAAAGAGGACGGAAGAGCTGAGAAGAGCTGAGGGGATTGAAGGACATTCCCCAAGTTCAGCTGGGGAATGGAGTGACCCCAGGGGGCAAAGTCACTATTTCTGGGTGCATAAAGAACCCCCTCAGCTTAAGCACATGGGGATATAACCAAGCCATCAGCACGGCCATGCAATTAACAGGGCTGCTTTCAACAGTGGCAGCCCATGCTGCAGGAGACGGGGCTATCGGTTCACTACAGGAGGTGCAGTTGATGGAGGGGTTTAATAAACACATCCTTGTCAGGAATTTCATTTTTCTATAGGGTTCTTTCCCCTCTTTCCTCCCTTTTTAATGTAAATTCTCTGTCAGGGTCCCCACGAAGCCAGCCCTAACCCCCAGCCGACCGGGACCTGCAGCGAGTCCGGGCTGAGCGCCCGCCAGCCCTTCTGGTAGCGTTTAACGCTGGCGGCCGCCCAAAACCGAGATCGCTGTGGAGGAAAGAAAGCAGCGCCTGACGGGAGGTGAGATATTGCAGGATGTCTGGGAGACAAACCCGCCCGGGATCATATCGCTGCCCACAGTAGCAAGGTACTGCACAAGGCTGATGAGCTGTGTCACAGCCAAAGGACCGCTCGGCAGCCTAGCAGGAGCACCCGCTTCATTTGTTTCCAGTAGTTAAAAATGGCCTGCCTTGAAGGCACCTGGTGAAGGGAGAGATTTCAAGTAATCCTCCTCTCTTTTTCTTCTGCCTCTCTCTTTTTTATTATTATTATTTTTTTATTTCTTTTATTTGGAAACAACCCTTTCCCTGGAAGTTTAGAATAGCCATGATCTGCTGATGGCCGGGCAGGTCCTGCTCAGCAGGAGATGATTTCACAGCTCCCAGCCCAGGTTCTGCAAAGGAGGCAGCTAAAAGGGCTGCAAAGGGGCACCTAGCACCAGGTGCACCCCCTTTCCCTTGGCCAGGCTCCCACGTACCCCTCATTTTGTGCCCACCAAGGGTGCCGATGCTGCCCTGCTCCCAGGATCTGCGGGTCCCCTTTCAGCAGCACCTGGGTGTCCAGGAGCTACCTCTCACCTCACACCTCCTCCCCCAGCCTCTCCTCCCAGGAATGCAGCGAATGCAAATGCTGACAGCTGCCCAAACCAGCTTTTACCCTTATATAGTATCTGCTCACACGCTCCCTACCGAAAGCCCGGCTGGAAAAGCCTGATGACAGTGTGGGAAGATAAAGGGCTGCTGCCACAGCAGGGATAAATATTTGTCATTTTCCATCACTTTGTAAGAGGAGGCATCAAGGATTGACGGCAACCTGCAATTAAACCGGATTCTGATCTGATTAACCGCTGCACGGCTCTGCCTGCTTAACCCCTGCGTGCCTGCCGCCAGCACCGGAGGGGTTAACGCTCCTGCGTCCTGCAGCGAGCTGTCGCAGGGGATTAATCGCAAGTCCAAGGCTTCCTGGGGTGCTGCACGGGTGCAGGGACTGGATGCAAACACTGAGTGACAGCTGGAAGAGAGAGGTGGCCTCGAGCGAAGCCCCTCATCACATGCTGCTGGCGGGTGCTGTGTCTGCAGCCCCAGCTGAGCCCTTCTGGCATCACTTCGGGGTCCCAACGCGTTTTGGCAGTGCCCCACAATAAGCAGCTCAGCAGGAGTCCAGAGCAGAGCTGGGATTTCCCATTCCCAACCAGCCTCCAGTCTCAGCCTCCCAAGGGAGCTGCCTGGCCCCAGTTTCCACTGCTTTTTACTGGGCTGGCCCCCACTTTGCCAACACTGCTGTGGCCAGACGTGCCTCTGCTGCAGAAGCATCCAGGCAGCATCCCTGGCTGGAAGGTGGGAGGGAAAGGGCGCGCATCCACCTGGTCTGAAGCCACGTGCTTTGGTTTGGCTCTCTGCAAACTCAGCCAAGCTGCTCACATTTCCAGCCTTCCCTTCATAGGCACAAAAATTCAATTTTCCCTCTTTTTAGTCCCCTGGCTCTCTGGTTCTTTTAAAACATCCTGCCTTCTGCTTAAGAATAACCAAAGCCTGCACGTGTAGCAGGCGGAACATGTGCAGGCAGGCTAACCCCCCCGAGATCACGCACGGGAGCTGTGTCCAAATGCATTTGTTAATTCACAACCATGCCCCCCCACTTTTCTCTGCATAGCTGGAGGAGCTTTTGCTGCTCCACGGTGACACCAGGGAGCTGCACGCCAGCATGGGCTGGGTGAGATGTAACCCCCTTCATTTCTCCCCTCCCTGGTTGCACTACAGGTGTTCTGTGCCGGATCGTTGCATTCCTGGCATGCCTGAAATTCCCTGATGCTTAACCTCAGCTCCGAATTTCCTGGATGTCTAATGTTTGGGCTTAGGTTAATAGCAATGAACTTGTAATATTATTCACCCCAGACTACTGATATCTGAGCTTCCCTGTAACTCCAGCTTAATTCCGTTCTGTGCATGTAACATATACATTTGTTATGACTGCCAAAGCTGCCTCAAGAATTTCAGTTCTCCATTTCTATGAAATCTATGAAACCCGATATCTCAGGGCAAAGAAGCTTGGAAAAGACTGCTTTTAATGAGAAATCTCACCCTCTCAAACACACACTGTGCTGCTGGATGCATCTAAGCATCCCCCCGGCAGTCCTGCCCCTCATCCCATAGCTGGGAGCATGCACTGGCAGCCTGCACAAATACCTTTGCAGGATAATGATTTTGTTTCTTTTTTTTTGCCTTTCCCCAGGTGCCCACTGGACCTAACTATCAACCATTAGCTTGTCCCATCCCAGCACTTAAGAAGTTCCTTGAACATTTCCAAGGCACTGTGCTGCAGTGCAGAGCCCCGCTGCTGGGTGTGAAGCAGTGGAGCTCCAGAGGCTGCTCCGAGGGAAGCTGCTTTGCTCCAGCTGCAATTCTGCTGCTGGAAAAAGTTGTGTTCATGGTGGTAATTTCAGAGTGGGTGGGTAAAGGGTAGAAAGCCTTGAAGGCAAATGTTTGTGTGTGTTTTATAGCGTGCTCCAGCCCCGTTCCTGGGCCGGGAGGGAGAGGGGCTGGTGGCTCCTCTCTGGCTTGATGCACGCAGTGGCAGAGGGAACACCTGGATCCAGGCTGCATTTCATTCCCAGGACAGGACCACGGGGCTGAATCCTGCCCTTCTCCAGTGCCAGCAGTGACTGCAGCAAGCTCAGCTGTGTAGCCGTGGTGGAACATCGATGTGAGCCTGGCTGGGGATGATTCAGAGCAGGACACCACCTGCCCCTCACCCTGACTCTGCTCGCTCAGCACATCCCTATCAGCCCTGCCATCAATTTGCCTCTGAGGTGGCCTCTGGGGGTAAGCAGGGCTGGGCTAGCCGCAGCCTGTGGCTCGGCACCGCCGGCCCCTCCAGGATCATCCCAGGGTGACAGCAGGGACTGAGCACTGTGGGCATGTCAGGAGATGCTTCATGACGAGGACCATGTGAGGGTGGTGACAACCCCTTGCCCTGCTGAACTGCGCCGGGACGATCACCCACTCTGCAGGGAAACACCGTGATGCCACAGTCCTCTCCTCTCTCCCAGCAAAAAGCCCTTTGAAGAAATCATCTTCAAAATGAGAATCGGGTGCGCCCTGAAGGCCTGGATAGTCAAGATTCTCCTGTTTATTTTTACGCTGAACTGGTGATTATTTGAGTGCCTGTGGTTAGCAAGACCACCCAGGCAAGAGGGGTCCTGGATACCCTGCGCTGGAGCCTCCATGGGTTCCCAGAATTACGGTGGCCACCCATCAGTATCTGTCTGTGGCCTCCCCCGGTCCGGCTGCTCCATCCCCAACCCCATGCCATGGACCCCCCCTCCCAGCTGTGTCCCCCACCTGTGCTCGGCTCCCAGGATGGGACCCTTCAGCCTGAGCATGGCCTGGCCCTGACAGCTTTGCCCTGGCCCATCTCTTGGCTGGTGGCTGAGGCCTCCAGGCCTCATGCTTCAGTGACAGTGTTGGCCTCCTCCTAGCCAGGCCTGCAGGGTCACAGAGGCACAGAATCCCAGAATGGGCAGCACTGGAAGGGACCTCTGAAGATCATCCAGTCCAACCCCCTGCTGAGCAGGATCACCTAGAGCACCGTGCACAGGATGGCACCCAGGCAGGTTTTGAATATCTCCAGAGAAGGAGACTTCACATCCTCTCTGGGCAACTGTTCCAGTGCTCTGTCACCCTCCCAGTAAAGCAGTGCCCCCTCACATTGAGCCAGAACCTCCTGTGCTCTCGTCCTGTCGCTGGGCACAACTGAAAGAGACTGGCCCCATCCTCTCAACACCCTCCCCTCAGGTATTTATATATACGTTACTGAGATCTCCCCTCGGTCTCCTCTTCTCCAGGCTAAACAGGCCCAGTTCTCTCAGCCTGTCCTTGTGCGACAGGAGCTCCCGTCCTCTCATCATCTTAGGAGCCCTCCTCCGACCTCGCTCCGGTACTTCTATGTCCCTCTGGTACTGGGGAGCCCAGAACTGGGCACAATGCTCCATATGTGGCCTCAGCAGGGCCAAGCAGCTGGGCAGGATCACCTCCCTTGAGCTGTTGGCAACACTCTTCCGAATGCAGCCCAGCATCCCCTCGGCCTTCATGGCCACAAGGGCACATTGCTGCCTCCCTCCCGGTCAGCCTGCTGCCCACCAGGACTGCAGAGCTGCTCTCCTGCAAGTCAGCCCCCAGCCAGGACACCACACAGCAGCCGATGGTCCCGCGGTGGCAGCCAAGTCAGAAACATGAATCATCTGTCAGCAAGCCCCGGGTGACTGCACAGGGCTGATTTCCTCTGCAGGCCTGGGGGCCGGCTCTCGAGAGCTTTCCCCTCCAGCAGCGGAGGGCAGGAGACTGAGTCACCACGGGACCAAGGAGCACGGCTCACTCCAGCATCCTTCTGGTCCAGGACGTGGCCACAGAGGTGGAGCCAGGATCCCTGGTTGAGGGTATTTGCAGCTGGATGGGGCTATTTCCACCTCCCACCGTTCTCCCCATTGCTCCCCATCAGCACGTTCCCTCCAGTTATGCCATGTCTGCAATTTTCTCCAGGAAAGAGCATAGAAAAAGCTTTTCCACTGGAAATGGCTTTGTCCCCAAACCAGGATTTTTTGCCTTTGATTCCTTTTACAGAAAGTGTTCCAAGTTTCAGATTTTTGTAAAAACAAAAAACACCAAGAGGTGAAATTATCCCTCCAGGAGAAAAAGTAACTCTCCCGAACCACCCGGGTCAGGGGCCCCATGTCTGTGTGTGCATTGTGCTCCCGGCCCAGCATCGCACGGTGCTGTCATTGCCCTGGGGCTGGAAATGGAGGCTGAGCTCCTGCGTCTCCATCGGGCACTGGTGCGAGAGAAATGGCCTCATGGAAACACAGTGATGGTGGGCTTTCTTTGGCTGTAACCTGGCAGATTTGCCCTCATTTTCTGCTGAACTGGAAACTGATATCCTGTTTCTGACTGCTTGATATCCTGGCAGACAGTTCGGGGGAAGGCTGCGAACCCAAGTCTGGGATCTGCCCCTTTGCTGTGCGTATCCTTCAGTGCTGCTCCTGCTCAGGGCACTGGGACAAGTGGGTCCCACTCCCCAGCCTTGATGGCTGCATGGGGCTGATTGTGTCCAGATGTGTGGGGTTTTTTTTTTGCTGTAATACATTACAGGTCACAACACTCTCTGTTGAGTAGCCCCCTAATGATTAAAGGGGGAAGGAGGGATTTTCATAGGTGGTTCCCATTAAGCCACAGTCACACACTGACAAAATAAATTAAGGATGAAAGAGTTCACATCCAACACATCTCAGATGCTTGCAGGCCCACTTTGGTGGAGCTTCAGCTCCCTGCCCAAGGTCCCTGCCACCGTGCCGGAGGTTCTTGGGACAGGACTCAGCGCCTTGCTCTCAGCCGAGCCCTGCACGCTCCCCGCAGCCCGGAGTGAGCTTGGGGTCAGGGCTCACGCCTCCCAGCCCTGCTGCTGGGGCCTGGCTGGGGCTCCTCGCACACGCATCTCTGCAGGAGGACACAGGCAGGCTGGGAAGATATTTTTGACACAATCTTACCATGTGTTTAGTTGAGAAAAAGAAGGTCCAAGGTGCCTTTTTTTTTCTTTTTTTTTTTTTTTTTTCCTGATATAATTGAAGACATGGGAGGATTTTTAGCTGCTGAACCTCCTATTGGTTCAGACCAAATATCTGTTTTGCCCATTGCTTGTCTTCAGCAATGGTCTGGCTCCTCCAGTGCCTCTTGATGAGGCTCTGGCAGCTCCTTGCACCTTCTTACTTACACCCACTGTGCCATTGGACCCGAGTTCTCTTCCAACCTAGATGATTCTGTGATTCTGTGATTCTCTGCCTCTGTGGCCCCAGCCAAGCTGACCTTTCCCTGGAGCAGGAGACAGCTTCACAGGGCAATCCCACTGACAGCGGGACCTGTTTCCATCCCTCTCCCACCACATCTCCAAGCAGAGCCTTTCAGGGTGGTATGTAGCCTGGGGGCTGCTTAGCTTGAGATCCCCTACTCCATGTCCCCAGTTTGAGTTTTATCATTTGATTTCTCTCTCCCTTGTTCATCTTCCATAATCATATAATTTTTCCTTTCTGAAGACCCCTTTTAGGGAAAATAAGAGTATTTCAGAGTTGCTGGAGGAGCTGACACCCAAACCTTGGGCAAAATCCAATAGGAACAGCAGCCGTATGTGACCAAAGAAGAGTAAGATTAGGTTGAGCAGATACAGTTGGTTCCCTAGATACTCTCCCAGCCTCCAGATTCTTTCAGCATGCAAGATTTCCTGAGCCTCATGTGATTTGTTGGTTTAGCAAATCTCACCAGATCTCTTTCTCAAGCATCTGTTCAGTGTCTCCTTGAATCCATGAGGACCTTATTCAGCCACAGCTTCCTCTGGCAAGGAGTTCCCCAGGTCCACCAGCCCTCAGAGGATGAACCACACATGCATTTGTCCCATGGTTGGCTTCTGCTATCTCAGCCAGGGACCCTTAGCCCCCGCAGTGGAGGACAGCAGCCCCCCTCCATTCTGGGGGGTGTTTCTGAGTTCTCCAGAACTCCAGTCCAGGAGGAATGTCTCCAAAGGCATCGCTCCTACTGCAGAAGTCACCACAGAAAGCTGAAGGAACAAATAATTGAAGTCAAGTCATCACCCACCAAAAGGGAAGAGGTCTTTAGCCAAGTGGAGCTTGAGCAGGCCCTGCAAGTAATGCCATCTACACCAACACTCCTGTGTGCACCCCAGTCCTTATCTGGGGCATAGCAGATTCCTCCTACCCCTCCTTGTGCAGCCCAGCGAGCCAAACCCTCTCCTCCATCACATCTAACCACCCCCTCAGGCAGCTCTCAGATGGAGAAACCTTGCCTTTCCGTGTCCCCAGGACTGCAGTCGGTTCCACTGGGGCCAGCAGTGAGAGGTGGCCCGCATTCCTCCTTGTCCATAGTTGATGCCTTCGAAAGTGACTTTTGGGTGTGCAAACGGAGGCATCTGGAAGGAGCCTGATGAGTGGTTCCTAAACCTGCCCGTTGCCTTGCTCCCAGCCCAGCCTAACTGGGCTGAGCGGTGCTACCTGACCGGTTTCTATCCCGCTTGGCTGGTTTGGCCGTTGCCTTGTCGGTTGCTGGCGAGACAACTGTATTTTCTGGTTTTACTTGCAGCAGCTTTAATGTGGGACGAGCCTGCTGGCTGATCTGCTTGCACGCTGCAGCTCCAGCATGGGCTGGGACTGAGGCAGAACACACGGATTCGTGGTTGTGCAGCTGGAGGTGGCCGGGACCTTCTCACCAGTACCAACCGCTGCTTGGGCACTGGGAACACGCCGCCTAGGTAGCCATAAACCCACATTGTCTCCTCCTTGTGGTAGCCCTGGGAGAGCTCCAGCAGCTCCGTGCTGCTCTGCCTCCTGTGGCCAGGGCATGGGATGTTCAACCAAAGGGCATCCGTGCTGGGGGCACTCGGTGCTGAGCTCCTTGGCTGGGCACAGGCCCCCCACCCTACCGCCAGGGATGCAGAGCATTCACCTCACCCAACAGGAGACATCGTCCCGCCCCTGGAGGTGCTGCAGGCACCTGCTCCTGCTGTGTGCCCTGGGACCGGGATGGTGGCTTAGGAAACTCACTTAAAGTCACCAGAGAATCTGCCACCAAGCCAAGAATTGGCTGCAGATCTCCTAAAGCCCGGCTTAATATCTTCACCACCAGGCCTGCCTTCTTCTGCCAGACAGTGTCTGGGGTCAGGGACTGAGCTGAAGAGCAAGGAACTGAACCCGAGAGTGCCAGCTCCTCTTCTCCTCTGCTTGTTTCCACCCGGGTTGGCTCACTGTAAATAAAGGATTAATCGAGGCTGTTACAGTTAACTTGAAAGGACCCTGCAGCATAAATTCATGATCCTAAACATAACCAGTTCCCTGCTAGTAATTAGCACACTTCACTGTGATCACAAGTGCATCCTGGGAGCTCTGCAACAAGTACAGGATCAGCAAGAAAAATATCTGGAAGCGATGGCAGGGATTTCAGGCAACTCTCCGGTTTGCAAACACAATTGGATTCTTGCTCTCTGCCTTGTTGGGAGTGAGTACTCCATTACTGGAAGACCTTTGGGAATGGCAGCAAAATCCTCAAAACTCATCTCCTTCTTCAGAACTGGGGCCCCCATAATTCCTGGACCCATGCCAGTGTGAGCACGCACGATCACTTTATCATCCTTAGCTCCTTTTTTCCTCTAAAGTAGCAGTGGCGTTCCAGTGCCTCAGAGGGGTGATGGATATTTCCAAAGGGTTCCTGCATGAAGGGATAAAACCCCTGCGAGACGCTGCGGTCCTCCCCCCGCTCACTGAGTCACACTCAGGTCAGCGACCACGGCAGGAGGAACATTTTTAGCATGGTTTGGGGCTGGCGCTCAGCCTGGGGAAGTGCTGCATGCAGAACGTGATAAATCACAGCTTTCACTGAATCCCCCTGGGGGGAAACTCAAAGCTGCTTTGTCCAAGCTTGTTACGTTGTAGTACATTAAGGAGCCGACTCGTGTCTTCCAGAAGCTGAAACTCTTCCTGGAACAAAGAGACATCGTGGGACGTGGTGGGCGCCAGGAGCTGGGTGGCCTTTGGGCAGTGGAGAGGGCAGGGGCAGAGCTGGAGTCCGAAAGCTATGCTGGGATGAGAGGAGCAACCCCATTTTCATAGGGAAGGAGCACCCCAGGAAGTGTTTTCCTCTTTATTCCTGGGGTCTGCCCTGTGCTGTCTCTGTCCCTCTGCTCACAGACCCCACCACCTCCCAGTGTCCTGGCAGAAAGAATCCCATGGGAGTCCACACCGGGGCTGAGCCTTCGCTGGTCACGTCACTGCTGTGACAGTGGCTGCAGGGGACAGTGACCGTGCTCCAGACCCCAGTGCTGCCAGGAGCCATGCCAAGGCAGGCACGAGTCCCCTGCCTGCATCCTGCTGCGGTGCTGTCCTGGGCTCTCCATGCCAAGGGACCAGGTGCAGGCAGCAGGGAGCTGTCTCACCTGCCCTGGCCCTTGCCACCAGGAGGAGCATCCACGTGGTGCTGGGTCAGATCTTGTAACCTCTTCACCCTCTTTTTTTTTTTTTTTTTTTTTCCTTTCTCCCCTTTGTCTCCCTGTGCTCTGTGGTTTTTTTGGCCATCCTCACCAGGTATTTCTCCTGAATTCCTCTCCCCTTCCCCATCCTGCCCCTACCCAGCCCTCGACAACCTCCTGTTTTGGATACATTCAAAATTTGGCCAGGCAGGTTCTGCCTGTGGCCTTGGAAGTCCCTGCCCGGGAGGTGAATCTCTTACCTGCTAACTGGGGACACGTGTGTGTTTGATGGCCCAGGAGCTGAGCCGACCTAGTTCATAGCTGGGGCCACGAGCATGGGTTTGGTTTCATCCTCCCAGCCACAGATGTGTGCAGGACGATGTGTTTATTTTCCCAGCTCCTTCCCCAGCAGCCCACAGCAGATGTCTGGCGGGAGCACCGCTGCTTGCCTTTTGATGGGTGATTTCATCATGAGTCTGGGAATCTGCACCAAAACCCTCTGCCAAGGGGCAGCGATGCTGCTGGAGCAGGTCCAGCTGATCTGCTCTGCTCTGAAGTGCGCAGGGCAAGGTCTGGGCGCCCTCTGCTCTGCAGCTGTGGCCAAGGGGCATGGAGGCGTCGGGTCTGAGCCCCACAAGTGGGTGGGACAGACCAGCATTGCTGTAGGGATGTCCACGTAATGAGCACCGCAGGTCTGGGATGCCCACCCAGCCCTGGGGGGCTGCCAGGCTGCTCCTGATGTGTTTGTGGTGCAGAGAGACCCATGCACAGAGCCTCGCTCCTCATGTGGGACTGCATGGTGGAAAAATGGTGCCCAGAGCTGCTGGAGGTGCTCTCTGGATGCATCAGAGCAGAGCCACCAGACCAAAGCAGGTCTCTGCCACAGCCATGGTGAGCCTGGACTGCTGAGCCTCCGCTGGGGTCTAAGTAAGCACTTGGAGTAAGAGTGGAGCAGTTTAATAATACCTCCTCAGAGATCTCCAAAAGCCATCTGGGCTTGGTCCTGGGCACCCTGCTCTGGGTGTCCCTGCTTGAGCAGGGCGTTGGACCAGATGGTCCCTTCCCAGCTCAGTGGGGAGCACGTTTGGCAGTGCTTCCCTCTGCAGCTGCAGGCTACGGAGGCCACTGGGGACGGAGAGGTGCGGCAGCGAGGTTTCAGCACTTGACACTTCACAGCTTTTGTGTAACTTAGTGAAAGTCAGCAAAGAAGCTATTGGAGAAGTCTCAGGTATCCTTAGCTCAACAGGTGAATGAGACCAGGGGAGATGCTTTCAGAGCAGCAGATGCAAGGAGGTGAAGACCAGGCTGCAGCTGAGATCCAGTCGTGCCATCGGCAAGGAAGCAAACCAAGTCCTCAGCACAACACCAAACTGCAACAGAGCCCAGGGGTGAAAATCCCAGAGCTGGCTTTGGGTAAGCAAACAAACCTGGTCCACACTGAGCCCTCCAGCTGTGGGGCTCGTGCCAGCCTGGCAGTGAGCACAGCCCCAGCACTGCAGGGACGGGGACCCAAGGCAGAAAGCTCTGCCACCTCTGCGCCTAGGCCACCCGGGACACAACAAACAAAGCTCATACACATCCAGGAGTTACTTGGGACCCTGTTGCTTTTTAGGGCTCTGTCAACACAGACAGTGCATCCTCTAGCTTGGGAAATCCGTGGGGATGTGTTCAGCAGTGAGGAGGACAAGCAGACCAGCAGGCTGTCCATAATCAGGACATTTTTTGTCTGTAAGTTAGACTCCAAAGCAGCAAACTGAAAGGCACACATGTAGGCTTGTGGGAAACATTAAATTTGCCATCAAAGACTCATCCCCATGGAGGAGGAGTTGTGCAATCTAAGCATAAAAGTAGATACAGACAGAAAAATACACAATTGAGAGTATTGTGAGGTACCTGCAAGTAAGCAAAAAGTGCAAGGGGCAAAGACTCCTTAGCAGAACAACTGCTAGCTGGAGGGAGAGGAGGCCAGGGCAGTAGAGGAGCCTGAAGATGTCTTCTCCCAGCCAAACACCCATCTCTTTGCAAGGAGCTGGAAAAGCCCAGCGGGGCCCCAGCCTGTCCCTGTAGAAGGGCTAAGAGAAGAGCCAGGCATCACATCACTCTGGACGCCCACACAGGGGTGGAGGTGTGTGCTGATCACCGCGGGAAAGCGGCTGACACAACTCTCCACTCACGCCCAGACCCAATGTAGGAGGAATATTTCCACTGCTTTCAAGGGGAAAAATTCTGGGAGAGGTGGCTTATGCCAAGTATTTTTACGTTGTATGCATTAGCAGGGCTCTGGCAGGTAGGCTTGGAAAAACAGGAGCAAGCTCACAGGCAAAGAGCCCTCCTTTAGGATACAATGACCTCACTGCCGTTTGGGTGGCTGGCAGCACCAGGGGGCTGCATAGCAAAATAAAACCATTTTTAATGGGGCTGGGGGCATTTCACTTTATACAGGTGATGTTTTGAGTTGGAAAGAAGCAGTAGAGGAACGCGATTCGTGGGTCTTAGGCACTCTGAAGCAGCCAGAACTACTGGGCTAAGTATCAATCAAAAATAAATAAATAAAATACACAAAACAAACAAAGAAACGAACAAAAATGATGGAATAAATAATCTATAACAGAAATAAAGGGCCTGAGTGAGAGTTTATTACAACAAGATGTAGAAGGCAGGGGGTACAGAGAACCTCAGAGTGTGAGCGGTGTTGGGAACCATGTCCCCAGCCCAGTGGCTTGGATCACACAGGCGAGCAACAGGCACGAGGCTCAGCCTGCCCACACAGTATGGTCAATGTGTCTTATTCCCCAGGAGACACAAGACAAGCACAGAACTGCAAAGGGATGCAAGCTTGGAGGACATCTCCTGGACCGTGAAGACGTCAGTGGCCCACCGCCGAGCACCAGCAGCCTGGTGCAGGGCAGGAACCCCATGCGCAGAGGTTCCCACTTAGGAACCAGGGACCCCAACAAGCTCAGCGTGCAAGGAACAGCAAGAGCAGCCCCCAGGGGTCTCTTTTTGGGTCTGCATGGAGGGAAAGTCCCCTGCCACCGCTAGACCAGGCTTTGGTGGTGAAGCTCACAATTTCCAGCGGGAATGATGGCAGAGCTGAGCTGCCCAAGAGCTGGGTGTTTTCCAAGTGCCTCCCCAGGCCGCCAGTCAGTGAGACCCCAGGACACTGATTCCCATCTCGGCCACAATTGAACCCAGAGAGCAGTGTGGTGCTGGAGCATCAAAATTTCCATAGGAGAAGAAACTGGCACAAATATTTCACACCTTTGTTTACAGGAAGCCAATATTAGTGAATCCTGCTTGACAAATGGCCCCCGCAAGACTGCAGAAATACCTTTTCCATCTGCAAATGGGCTGTTAACAGGGGAAGATTTAGAGGTTTCAAATGCACCTCGAGAGCATTTGATAAAAATGTGTGGGAGCAAAGTCCAGAGCTTGAACTAATACTTCTCTGCTGGATCAAACAGGCTTGTCTAGACTCCGGCAGGATACAAACTGCTGCCAGAGCTACTGCTGGAGAGGAGGCTGCGGGGAGTCGCTGCGGTATTGCCCCTGCTCTGTTTGTTGTTGAACAGGGGTTCTTTATAGCCAGTAGGATCCTGGTTAAAGGTTGGTGATTCATAGGACAAAAATAAAGTCTAAAGGATATATGGTATCGCTTCAGCACTGGAAAAGCAAAGATAAAGGGCAGAAATGTTTCAAACTGGACTCCAGTGAACATAGAGATAGGGGAGGATGTTAGGGCTTATTGCATGTGCCAAAAATAGAGTACATGAAGAAAAATAGCCTGTAACAATACACAGGAAAAGTGCATTATCTCCAGCAGCAAAGCAGCACAGATTTATTTATACTGTTTAGAAAAACAAATGAAAAATATGACTTTGTCATAGATCCTTATTCTCGGGTGTCTAAAGCAGCCTTCCCAAATCCACCACAGCTACTGAGGATGCAAATGAAATGCATTTCTGGCGGATGTGGCTCACCTGGCCAGGCAGGGGCTGGGCCACACGTCAGTGCTAATACATTTAAGCAAATTGCAATGAAAGGTGGTAAAGGAAACATAACATCCCATCCTCATAACCGCAGCCTCATAAATGGATGCAAAGTGAGGAGGCAGGCAGCAGTCTGCACGGTGAAAGCACACAGCTGTACCAGGGAAGGCAGCTCCCGTCTGCTGGTGATGTTATCAGAACCTGGTGCCATGGGGGCATGGAGGTGTGTGAGCTGTCACTAAAAGCACGCCAAGATCTCGGTCACATCTTGGTCATCCTGCCGTGGCTTGGTGAACTTCTCTGGTTGTGTCTGCCTGGGGATAATGATGTTTGCCCTGAGGGTGCTGCAGGATGCAGCCTGCCTTCAGTTCTGCAAGGGGTGACCCAGAAAACTACCAAGACCTTCTGCAAATCTGAGAAGAAAGGGCCACCAGGGACATTCCATCCAGGGAAGTCCCTGGCAAGAACCACAGCTGGAGACAGTAGCTGAATGTGTGGGTAGGACAAAGTGGGATGGATGGAGCATAGCATCTGGGGTGGGGTGCTGGCTATGGATGAAGCAGGATGGACAGAGAGCTGCTGGGTTTGGTGGGAGAAGGAGAGGTGGGTGGAGAGCTGCTGGGTATGGTGGGAGGAGAGGGGCTGGCAGGAGAGCTGCTGCACTGCAGGGAGGCTGGTAGCCCAGAGGGGATGAGCAGATCCATGTGACAGGGATGTCCCTTGGGCATTGCCCAGTCATCTGAGACTGATATGATTGTGGGTCTGTTACACGAGCTTTGTTCAGAACCTGGGACACAGAGAATACTAACTTTCAGTGGCACTGGCTGAGACGTGCCTCTTTGCATCACTCTGAATCTCACCATGTGAACAGAGGTGGAAGAAACACCCGGGCGCCAACCCATGGGATGCTGCAATGCACAATTTCAACACCCAGCCAGGCAGGGGCTGGCTGCTGTGTACCCACATGCCTTGGGCAGGGTGGGCAGGGGCTCAGCAGGGCGAGGGATGTGCACGAGCAGAGCCACAGTTGGGTGGGCAGCATGGGACCAGGCAGACCATGGCTGGGTTCACCTGAGACGCTGTCTCCTGTCCGGTGCTGTGCAGAACGGCAGGTTTTAACCTGCTTTTCTTTTAATTGCTCTAGCTCAGCCAGATGAGCAAGTGAACTTGTTCCCCAGCCCCGCACCCAGAGGTGGGCAAGGCTTTCGGCTGCTCAACAGTTGCACCTCACGGTGATGGTGAGCTCGTGGACATGGCCGTGGGGACAATGGGAGATGTCCCTGGGCACTGGGGGCTGCAGTTTTTCCTTTCCTGGGCTGGGGCAATGCTCAAGGGGAACCTGCTGCAATCAGGACACCACAAAAACCCTGGCAAGTGCAGTATTGTGAGGTTTGTGAAAATATTTTGATTAGCTTCTCCTTGAATCTAGATGAAGGGAAGATTTTTATCGCATTTACTGACAAAACAGCTTTTTTGTTGTTTTCCAGAAGGGAGGAGGAGGCTGCCTAACTGCTAGAGGAGGATTCCTGGAGTGATTTAATAGCAGATGAAAGCAGACAGATAGGATCTGCTGCACCCCAGGATAGAGTGGACCTTGCTGTTGGGGCTGCGAATATAGCCCAGATCCTGCAAAGGTTCAGGGATATCATGTGCCACTGAGATGACTGTCACAGCAGGAAGAGTCATAGGCAAAAACAACAGCTCTGGGCATTTGCTTTCTCCACTGTGGTCTGGATCTGCTCCAGCACGAGCCATCCCACCTGCTGTGGGACCAGGACACCACTGAGAACATCCTTTCCTTGCCAGAAGTCCCCAGGGGAAGTGTTGGGCTGGGCCTGTGAGCTGCAGATGCCCAAAATGGTGGAGACTGCCCAAAAGCTGTGACTAATGGAGATGGGATGGGAGGCATTTCCATCTGCAGTTTGCCCTTGTGAAAGCCACACAGGGGAGTTCTGTGGAGGTGGAGGGGGCTGAAAATGGAGATGTTCACCTGCTTGCAGGGAGCAAGTCCAGCACGGAAGCAGCACCACAGCCCCATTCACTCCAGGGGTGCAGGAGGAGATACAGCCCCTGTGTTCCATGCCCATCTGCATCCCCAGTGCCAGGAATTGCCAAATATTGCCTGGAGGGGATTGCCAACAGCTCCTCACTCTGCAGCTCCCCACCTCTGCAAGCAGCAGGGATGGGGCTAGGATGGCAGCAGCTTGTGAAGAGCCGGGGAACCATCCCTCTGATCACCCCAGGAAGATGCTACAGACATCTCCCAGTAGGCAGATCCATTTCTGCCAGGTCCCAGCAGACCTGGTCCAGCTCCTGAGTGTGGCACCCTGCTAAATTGTGGGCACCTCCTGTGGCATTTCTTTCCTGTTATAAAATGCTTCATGGTCTTCCTCAGCTCATCTGTCACAGGCGGTTCCCAGCACCAAGCACAACCAGGGTCTGCTTTTCCTTCAGGGCTAAAGAGACTTTGTGCCTCTGAACACCTGACTCCAGTGGTCACAGGGAATTGTTCCAGCTGGTCAGGGGAAAAATCAGCTCTGGTAAGTCAAAATTTTGTGAACTCTCTATGTAAAAATATCAACATATTTCTACTTTGGACAGAAGAATGGAAATGTTGGAGACATGGTTCAGGGTACAGAAGAAGGGCAAAAAAGTTTTTTTTTGTTTGTTTTGTTTTTTGTTTGTTTGCTTGTTTGTTTGTTTGTTTGGTCAGAGCAAAAACAGTGTTAAACCATTTCCCCCAAACGAGTTTTTAAGAGGATGTTTCCTTCCACATCCATCCAGCAGAAACACAAAGGCATCTTTTGGTATATTTCACAGACAAAGGTATCACTGGAGCTGAGGTGTGTGCAAGATGTGTAGTGATGGCTGTGCTGATGGGGAAGTTGGAGACACGTGGGGGTTGAACACCCTGCAAGCAGCAAATGGTGCCTGAACCACGACACTGGTGGCAGTTACGGGCCCTGTCGTGGCTGGAACAGAGCCCCGGAAAGTGATGCCAGCTCATGGACTGGGTGGTACACAGGTAACTGCCTTATAAATGATATGGACACAGGACTTAGATATTTATTAGGTAAGTTTGCAGATGTAAATTAAGAGGAGCTGTTGGCTCCCTTGAGGAAAGAGGGGCCTTGCAGAGAAATCGTGACAAATAAGAGGGCTGGGAAATCACCACCAACACAAAGTTTAACAAGAGCAAGTGCTGGATTCTGCACCTGGGATGGGGCAGCCCCAGCTGTACATACAGCCTGGGGGTGAGAGGCTGGAGAGCAGCCCCCAGAAGGGGACCTGGGAATTCTGGCTGATGGAAAATCAAATCTGAGCCATCAGCAGGCTCTGGCATCCTGAAGGGCCGACCATGTCCTGGAGTGCCTCAGGGCACTGCAGCTGGCTGAGGGAAGGGGTAGTCCCGCTCTGCTTGGCCTTCTGTGGCCTCGCCTCGAGTGCTGGGTGCGGTTCTGGGCACCCCAATGTAAGAAGGACACAAAACTCTTGGAGAGTTTCCAAAGGAGGGTTATAAAGATGATGAGGGGTCTAGAGGGAAAGATGTGTGAGGAGTGGTTGAGGTCCCTGGGTTTGTTTAGCCCAGAGCAGAGCAGGCCGAGGGAGGCCTCATGGCGGCCTGCAGCTCCCTCACAGGGAGCGGAGGGGCAGGCGCTGAGCTCTGGGGACAGCGACAGGACCCAAGTGAGCGGCATGGAGCTGGGACAGGGGAGGGGCAGGCTGGGGGTTAGGGAAAGGTTCTGCACCCAGATGTGGTCAGGCTCCCCGGGGTAGAGGTCACAACACTGAGCCCAGTGGAGTTCAAGAAATGTTTGGACAACACTCTCAGACACAGGGGTTGGTTTCTGGGTTGTTCTGTGTGGAGCCAGGAGTTAGACTCAATAATCCTTGTGGGTCACTCCAAACTCAGGACATTCTACAGTTCTGTAATGCTGGTAAATTAATTATTGCCTGGTGAAGATCATGGTCCTTGCAGCTGGGCTGCCCATGAAACAGCCCCCAGTGATGCTTTGGGGATCCACCCCCTGCCCTGTGATGGAACCTCTTGTCTGTGCAGCCCACACAGACCAACGACTGTGTGACCAACAGTGTCACCTGAGTGGCCTCTGATGTCACCTGCCACCCACACCCACCCAGGTCCCACTTGTCTGGCAGTGCACTGGGCTGCCACCCATGTCCCACAGGCAGCGTGCAGAGCCCCACCACAGCCTCCTGATTGGGACTCCTGATTTATGACGCCATCCTCGGCTGTCATCAGATTGGTTTTGATAGCGGGCAGCTAATGAGCTCTTCTGCACGCTGATTAGGCTTGCTTGTCAGTCATTGCTTGCACGATGGCTATCTCGAGAAGGTGTCATGGCTAGGATCACATCTTTTGTCTCTGAGTCCACAAAACCCCCACAAAACCTGTGAAATGCAGAGCTTTGGCAAGAACACAAATATCTTGGTGTCTGTGCAATCTGCAAAGCCATCATTTACATCGTGGAATGGGCACAGTCCCCCCCAGCAGCCCCTGCACATTGGAGGAGGGTGCAAAGGAGACTTCTAAGATAGCTGCATAATTTTGGAGCTAAGAGCACAAGTTGCAGGACATGGCTGCTGAAGCCTGGCCTGCTGGAGGGGTTTGGGCACCTCAATTATT
This sequence comes from Heteronetta atricapilla, assembly GCA_011075105.1. NCBI lineage: Eukaryota > Metazoa > Chordata > Aves > Anseriformes > Anatidae > Heteronetta > Heteronetta atricapilla. Next base: position 2,099,797 of record CM021748.1, read on the forward strand.
AAAATTAATAATTACAAACTATCCTGGAAATCTGGACTGGATCACAGAGGTGCTTCAGAAAGCCTGGGACCCTTCATCTGCAGGTATATTTTCAGAGCTGATATCCTTTCGACTGGCATTTCTTCTCTGTCCTGTTTGTTTGCCTCCAGCTTAGCACTCCCCTCCAGAGCGAGGTGTTAGTTATCATTTTGTAGTCCAAGTTATTTTAGTGGACTAATTTCTGTATAAACTATTAAAATGAAATGCAAAATGGGCTCATTAATTGCTGTAAAGATCAAAAGCCCTGTTAGCAGTACTTGTAGTAATGGATGATCTCTTGTATTGTCTTTCAGGATATCGCTACTTATGGCTTGAGAGCATGACAATCACGTCAATGGCGCTGGAGCTGCTGCAGCCTCCTCCCATGGATCCATCACCGTGTCCCACCACTGATCGACCTGGCTCTGAGGTGCACGTATGGGTTGTGCATCACAAACCCAGGGTGTGCAGGTAAATTCAGGGCTTGGCGGTGCTCCAGCTCTCTCCCTGCACACTCTGTGCTGCTCTGCAGCCCTCCTGCCATCGGCCAGGTTCCTCCCGCAGCCGCAGCTCCCAGGGCTGCCCTGTCCTCTTCTCCCCCCTCACCAAGAAAAGAATGCAGCTTTGCAAAGCCAAAGCAAGAACAAAGCAGAAAAGAGCAGTTTTGTATTATTTTCTTTTCTGGGCCATTTTGAATTAATTAAGGAATGTGATCTAAACTATAAATACCCTCCTTCACGTATGATTTATGGCCTGTTTGTTCTGGATTGGTATGTGCTTAATCTCTAATTGTAAGCCCACCATCTGTTTTTATTGATCTGCTTGCCAGGAGAGTTATTGCTCTCCTTGGCCTTATATGGGAAAATTAGGTATGTGGTGAGCAAGCCAGCTCCGGGGCTGCTCTTACGTCAGCCTTGGAGCTGCTCGGGATTGCGCTGCTGCCGGTCTCCATTTACCGTGTGAAACTTGAACTTCTGGATCCGACCAAACCCCACTGTTTGCAGGAGCATCTCCCTCTGTGCCAATCCCTGAGAATGGTTTCCCCCTTAAAAAAAAACAAGGGAAGAAAAAACATTTGGCGTGGCCGTGGTGTTTTTGGCTTTAAATCAGGCCGCCGCCAACTCACTTTGGGTACTCTCAATGGTGGGAGTGTCTCCATGAGAAAACAGCCTGGATTTATTCATTAAACCTCAGGGATTCAGCTGCATTATTAACTGGATAGATAATAGTGCCCGAGCCCAGCCTGTGCACTCTGCACGGCCGCAGTGAGGTCTGTAAATACAGGCTCACAATGCGGGATGGAGCAGAGAGGGAATGATAAAACCTCCCAGCAATATTTGCAGCCTTAAAGGAAGCTTGTGGATTTGAAGAAAGAACTGCCAAAGCAGGAACGTGGAGGGAGGCAGTGATGGGGTCCAAAGGGAATGGGTCCTGTTCCCATCCACCAGCTGACCCCAGCAGTCCCAGCTGGACTGGGACTGGGAGCCCCAGTGAAGGGTGGGATGGTTTACCCACCCCCCCACCCCCCCAGGGGTGGGGTTTAGGGGTGGGGGTGGGTTTAAGGATGGGTGAAAAGGGAAGAGGTGGCTGGAGAGAATGATTGAGGTTGCACAGCTGTTGAGGAAGGAAGGTCTTGTGCTTGGAGGTGGCTTTTTAGATATAAAAATGGGGCTTAGGCTGGGGAGAACAGGTACAAAGCCACAGCATGGGGACATGGGTATGGCAAGAAGTTGTCTTTCCCATTTTTGTCACAGAACTGGTGTTTCCCTTCCCTTCCCTCCCCTTCCCCTCCTTTCCCTTCCCTCCCTGACAGCCCATGCTCTTTGCTGTCTCAAGGACAAGAACAAGGAGAAAACCCTTAAAACGCCCTGCTCATCCCCACGGCTCTTTCACCGGCCACCCAGTCTGGGCAGCACATGCCTCCATGTGACTTGGCAGCCGTCGCACTGTCCGTCCGTCCTTCTGTCCAGGTTGCCAAATTGCAGAGGCTGCTCCTGGCTCCGTGGCTGCTGGTGGGCTGGGTTGAACAGGGGATGTTCTGCACCCAGTGAACCTTTGGGGGGGGGGTGAAGGCAGGGTTTGGGGACCGGGTTGCCACCAGCACCATGCAGGGGCAAGGATTTGGCTTTGCCTGTGCCTTGCACCCTTTTCTGCAGGGATGTGCCCAGGGATGCGCAGCCGAGGGTGTCCCCAGGGAGGTTCCCAGTTTGCTATGGATGCCTGGGGTGGCTGTGGGGACAAAATGCACCTTAAATACATTTACATTTAGCAACGAACTCATAAATTGCTCACTATTCTGCATCCTCCCATGGTTATTATTTTAAGCTGTTCCCCCAATTTCAAGCCCTGGTTTGGAGATCCCCATTCCCAGACTGACTGATGCCCATGATGACAGAATTTCTGCCGTTGGGCAAATTAATTTCCCATGGGATTGTGGCCTCATATATAAATATAAAACTGACACATTTTTACTCAGCTGAAAATAAAATAGCTCCAGCTCCAGTTTGCACGAGATAACGTTTCCAGCAGATAAGGCAGCAGCTGGGGCGTGAATTGCCGTACGGCTCCCATTTTTCCCACAGATCCCCAGCAATGTTTGCAGGCCAGGCTGTGCAACATCAGCTTTTGATTAGCACCAGCCAGCATTAACGCTGTGTTTGTGTTCTGCTTCGTCTCACCCCACACCTGCCTTCTCCTGGGCGAGGGGGAGTGGGCAGTGTGTGTACGAGCCCGGGGAGCAGCAGGGACGTGAGCAGGGCCGGCAGGGTGTCTTGGTGCCTGTGGGGACAGGGCTGTATTTGGAAGCTGATCTCAGGGCCCTGGAGCCCTGAAGCCCTTAGCACATGCAGCAGAAATGAGTGAGTTCTGATCCAGAGATCCTGACCTCAGACCTTATAAATAACCCAACCAGGGCCATGCAGAGTACCAAAAACAGCTTGGCTCCTCTGCTCCCAGAGCAGTCATCTCCCTCTCCTCTCCTCTCCTCTCCTCTCCTCTCCTCTCCTCTCCTCTCCTCTCCTCTCCTCTCCTCTCCCTCTCCCTCTCCCTCTCCCTCTCCCTCTCCCTCTCCCTCTCCTCTCCTTCCTGCCCTGGGAACCTGCCCCCATCACCCGGCTCATTACACCCTGAGGAATGTGCTCGGGGCTGTGCAGGCAGGAGGAGATGCTGATCGAGCAAGCATGGTGGGAGTAATCTGGAGTCAGCATACCGGAGGGGGCTTATCTCCAGCTGTGTAACCCAGGCACAGCCAGAGCCCCTTACAGATGTCCCCAGCGTGCTCCTGGGACATCACACACGATCCCATCCCACCCTGTCCTACCCCACCCTATTCCCACTCACCCTACCCCATCCCATCCCTCTCTCTTTGCCTGGGGCCTCTGTGGGGTCAGACATCCCCACAACTCATTTGTGAGCTTTCCTTTCTTCCTGCTATGCCGCTCCAGGCTCCCAGGGGCGGACGCTGGGTCACTGCAGACCTGCAGCCCCGTGCTGCTTCCTGCTGTGACCGTCCCCGTGCCACTCAGCTGCTGCTGCTGGAGCTGTCACAGCAGCGGACACCAGTCCTGCTGTGCCTGAGATGTCACAGGCTGTGCTCTGCACCCGGCGGCAGCAGGAACAGACGTGGGCAGCCACCAGGAGCAGCATCCAGCAGCATGCACTAGGGTGGCCCTGAAGCCATCTCCGCAGTTTTGGGGGTGACCTCCCCAGGTCACAGATTTCCCTGTGTCTGCAGAGAAATCAGCTTCAGCAGAGCCTTAGCAATGCTCATGGCCTCCAGAGCTGCAGGGAACTAAAGCTGCATAAGGTTCGTGCTGTGCCAGGAGCAGAAGCTTTGCCTGTTCCCTGCTCCCATCTGCAAGGGGCCAAAGACCTTCACAGCCCTGGTCCCTCCAGAGCGATGTCAGAGCAGGAACCTGCTCCAGAAAGCAGGGACCCGTGCCAGATACACCAGGCAGATGAGATCCTGCTGCATCAGGCATGGGCAGCCTTCAGGAAAGCAGACAGGGATGTGCAGCAGAGACGAAGAAGCACATCATGGAGCTGCCTGCCCCAGGAGAACCTGGGGTGCTCCAAGGAGAGGAGAAGTCTCATGGTCCTTCAGGCTTCCAGAAGCCTTGGGCTAGATGTCTTTGGGTAGTCCCAGGGCAAACACACGTATTCATAGCTGGAGCTATGTCCTGGTGCCTGGGTGAGGGCCCTCCAACCAGAACTGCGGGTGGGAGAGCCTGGGGCAAAGCCAGAGGAGGCTGTTTAGGAGGGGCTCACTCCAGAGGGAGGGAGCAGGTGGGTCCCCAGCTCGGTACAAATTTGCTGTGGGAGGAATTCACCCGAGATTCACCTTTCATCCTCTCCGTTGCATCAGGAGAGATGCTGCAAGACCCTGAGTCACAAGGTGCCACTAGGTAGACACCCACCCCGTGGGGTTGCACCCATCCCAGCTGGATGCTCCTCATACCTCCTGCTGGGCTGGACCCACTGATAACGAGCTCCACCTTGCTAATGAAGAGTCCATGGAGTGAGCCTTGATGCGGGTCTCGTCCCCAGGTCATGGGTCAGCCCTGGGGAAGGCTCTGCTGGTTGCTGAAGCCCTGGTGGATACCCCAGGACATGGGGCTTGGTCACAGCCAGCTGGACCAGGGGCAGATGCTCCACCTCGGGGTGTCCCCCACTCTGCAGACCTTGCTGAGGGTGAGATTTACCCAGGAGAGAAGCTGCAGCCTGAATATGGATCAAAATGATACAGGAGGTCAAACAAAGCGGTTTACTGCCTTTTCCTGGTCCTAGACTCCCTGAATAGGAAACACACTCTACCTCCAGGAGCTTAAAGTCTAAATCATATATAAAGCCATATTTACTGTCATTAGTGTCTGTTCAACGTTCACCAGTGCACTGGGCTTTTCAGAAAACAGAATGGATATTTCCCCCAAATGTTTATGGCTTGGATTTAGATGGGGCCCGGGGATTTCGGGGGCTGCACGAGCCTGCTGGCAGGCAGCCACGTACCAGCTCCGGTCACAGATCCGTCGAGATGAACGTGGGGTTTCAGTCTTGGCCTCTAAATCTTTTATCTGATTCCCCAAACACTTTTCTCATCATAGATCCATTTCACTTCCATTTGGGTTTAATTATTCCAGTTCTGACAATGCAAACAAGTCTAAAGAAGATGTTTTGTTTATTCCAATTTTACAGGAGAAACTGTTTGTCACTTGCTATTAATTGTGTCTTCAGAGAAGAGTTAAAGTGGGGGAAGTTCACCTGGATTATTTTATACGAAAATAAATGTTTCCAATTTGGTTTAAAAGACAACAACTCAGAATCGATATTCTTTTCTTGCAGCAAAATGCAAAATCCAGAAAAAAAAACAAAACAAAACAAAAAAAAAACCCTTAAGTAAGGGGGAATTGCTTAGAAAGTGTTTGCAGCAAACACTTCTATCACAGAGGCTTAAACTGTCCTGCTGTCTCTCTGCCCGCCTGTTTGCTGTCTCCAGTCAGCTAGAATATGCTGACCACTTCCTACCAGTCTCAACAGAGACATTAAAATGCCAAAAAAAAAAAAAAAAGAGTTTTATTCTTGCAAGAAAATGTGTGAAGGGGGAGAAACCCATGCGTGGTCTGCCCCCAAGAGAGAACCTTCAGCGTGCTCAGCCCCCTTGCCAGACACCAAAAAGCCACAGAAGAGGACCAGCACCCCACAGGCTATTTGGGGACAGAGCCCTGTCCTGGGCTCGTGGGGGGCCCGTGGGGTCTGAGCAGTGGGGCTGGAGGTGGGGATGGGATGGGGGGGTCCCCACCGTGCTGCACCCCGGGAGGCTCGAGAAGGGATCTGCAGCCCAGAACCTTGGGGCAGGCTCTGACACCGTGGGGATTCGGGGCAGGGATTTCTGTGGTGGAGCCGTTCCCCATCTGTGTGCATGTGTAAGGCACCAGCAGGTCTCCGCCAGTCCCGGCTCCTGCCTGGCCTTAGGGCAAGCCAGGCCTGCCGGGACTGTGCCGGACCAAGCCTTGGCTTGACCCAGAGCTGCTCGTTCCCAGTCCAGGAGCACTTTGGGACAGAAGCAGGAGAAATGTAGGTCTGGGGATGTCAAGGCACAGGGGCAGAGGTGTCTCCGGAGCTTGGTGGGGGATATCGGTGATATTCGGACCTGGGTGCTCCATCCCAGGTGTGGTAAGCAACTCCCAAAAAGTGAATCTGAGCAAATAATGGCAAACCTAGAAGGACTTGCCCTTCTTTGGAGTGCTCTGCTTGCAAAGCACGTGCGTACTTAGAAAGAGCTCCAGGGTGCATTGCAACATCTGCCACATTTGGAACAAGTCTTGAACACTTCAATCCCCTCTAATGACACTGTCCAGGAAATGACAAAGCTTTTGAGAAACAAACGGGTTGGAGTTTGGTGAATCTCAAGTTGTTGCACAGATTTTTTTTTTATTATTATTATTTTTTTTGCATGCGGCTTGCTGAATCACAGCAAAAACATACAACATCCTGCCACGGCTCTTCTTGTTTCTCTGACACTTCTGGCACTAAAATCTGACACCGCAGCAGATTCCAAGGCTCAATTACATCCAGGTTTGCCCCATGCTTGAGGAATCTGGGTTTGGTGCCACTACTTCCAAGGTTATTAGCAGCTAGATGGTGATTTTAGGAAGCAGCTCCCCCCGAAAAGTGGTGCTTTCACCCTTGGGCTGTGCTGCAGTGGCCTCCTGACCCCTGGGGATGTACACCCTGGGGATGGGGGCAGTCTCACTGCTTGTGAAAAGCTTTCTTCTACAAACCTTACCCACATGCATCCCCTCTGCTCGTGGAGTGTCTGGTGGGGATAGAGAAATCTGCTGCTGCAGGGTGTTGAGGTGAGTTTCCAGCTTGCACTGGACTCACTGTCCTAGGTGCAGGCATGAGCAGGGGTTTCTCTGAGCAGCACCAGGAAAATGAAAAGAAAACATTGGTGTTCTTCCAGTGGCTAACGGGTAGATAGTAATCTGTTTTGTATCTTTGGTACAGGAGACATTTTATGGGGTTATAACTTTTAAAACAGAAAACTGGGAGTCTGTGAGCCAAACAGAGGGCATGCACCAGGCACGGTTACACTTAAAAGGATTCCGTATTAGATTTATTCATATTTACTTTACACCATATTCAGAGGAATGTCTAGAAATTATTTTATTCCAACCTGGACCTGTGAACAGCACAATGCAAGACTGGGGGTTATGCAGTGCTTTTGTGAGAGCAAATCTTGCCGATCCGAGGCCCGTGTGGCACCTAGAGCACTGCTGCTGCGTGTCTGAGCCCAAAAACGAGCACCAGGACTGCGGGCAGGGACTGGAGCCGAGGCAGGTTCGGACAGAGGGTTTGGTGCAGAGGAGCTGTGCCTCCAGGGGAGTCTGCGGGAGATAGTGGTGACCTTCACGGAGCGGCACGGGGCCCCTAACGGGGTGCCGGGAGCAGGCAGGGCGATGCAACGTGGGAGCAGCGACCTGCAGAGCCAGGCGGGGGAAGATGAGCCAGACATCTGGTCCAGCAGCTGTCAGAGCGGCTCCTCATCCTGCAAGCGGGTTTAGATGAGCCATGGAGCCTTGCCAGGAGCTGTGTGGGCTCATGAATTCCCCGAAAAGGCAATGCTGGGGCACCGACCCCTGCAGGAGGGAGGAAGGTTGGAGGTGCTTGCAGCTCACCCATGTGATGCCCCCCCGGGAGGGTGGCAGGGCAGCTTGGCTTCCCCAGGGAACCCCAAACCATTGCATGGCCCTAAAGCATGCCTGTGCATTGTGTTCCTCTTGCTGGGGGAGAGCAGAGCACAGGAACGGAAGCAAGGGCAATGGGTTAGGCAGATGTCTTCTGCAGGGCCCCCAGACAGAGCCAGCAACACCTGGTGCCTCTCCTGCCTCCAGAACCAAGGCCACTGCTTTGTTTCAGCACCTCAGCTGGGCTCGCCAGCAAAGAGAAACGACCCAGCAGGGCAGAGACCCTGGGGCAGTGCGGTAGGTGGGATCTGACACTAAATGCTGCCACGCTTTGTCCTTCCCTAGCATCTGTTAATAAATTAATGTCTTTGCCTTTCTCCTGAAAATCACTGCTGCACCAGCAATGAAGACTCAGGAGCCTTCATCGCAGAGCTTGTTCTTACAAACCTGTGTGCAAAAGCTGAAACGTGGGAATTCCTGACCGGGAAGCGGGAGGGGGCTGCCAGCTCCTATCAGCCACCAGCCGTCGGGGCATGTGCAGAAAATGCTGATTTCCTCCAGGACCTTCGCGCATCAGCCTGGGTGAAGCAGCTCATTAAAAGCAACTAATTGCTGCAGTCAATTGTGACATGAATTTTTCAAGGTTAATTTAGCTTAGCACTAAGAGTCCTCCATTTATCTCCAAAGAGGGTGAACCACACCTGCCAGGCAGCCGCCCCTGTGCTGCATCTCCCCTCTGCAGACCCTCCAGGGCCAGGAGATCCAATTCGGATCATCCTCAGGGACCGCTGCGAGGGACCGTGGGGGAAACCCCTCCCAGGAAGGCAAAGGTGTGGTACCACAGTGCTGTGCTTGATGCGTGCACCAGCCTCGCTTTGTCCTGAATGATTCCTTCAAGAGTCCTTTCAGCCATTTGCACAACTTACAGGAACACTGGGGAAAGCAGGGGCTGAAACGTGAAGAGTTCACTAAAACTTCCAAGTTCAACTCCCTTATTCCATCTCACCCTAACCATAAAGTTTCCATAAGAAAATCTCCCCACTGATGGATTCCCAGGTGGTATTAAAGATAGTAGTAACTCTTTGCTGGTTCTTGCTGGAACTGTTATGATGCTCTGTGTTGGAATCCTTTTCTGCCCCCTCAAAGACCAAAACAAGACCAGAGAAGGAAGCCAACACCGTGCCTTCTCCTGCGGTGGTGGTTCAGGCTGGGCTGTGGGTGGTTGCACCAGAATCTGCCCTCCTTTTTGGAAAGTCTGTACTAACCAGGCAGTGCTGGGGGTTTGGTGTGTGCGCCACCAAAAGATGAGGTCACGCAGGAGCAATGGGGACCTGTGTCTATCTGCCCTGGTGGTCACCCACAGCACGTCACCAACCATGTCCCTCCAGGAGACATCTGCAGAGCCCAACCTTGCCAAACTCTGGGTGCGCTGGGGCTGAGAGCTGGGTCACTGGGGGCACCCCAAGCCCTGGCTCCCACAGACCTGTCCCCCACCCATGGAGGAGGTGTGCGGTGCTGAAGGGGAGACCACACTGGGGCTCGCCCCATGTCTTCAAGGGCCTTCTTGGCACCCACCGCAGGCAGGGAAGGGAAATTGGCTGTTTAATGAACGTATCCTGTGTTTACAGAGAACCTGCCAGCTATGACAATCCAGATGTTTCCTGTCTCTCTGCATCTGCAAAGAGCCATTTGCTGGCTAAAAGTGGTTCCCACCATGAAGCTGCGCATCGGGGCTTCAATCCTGCAACCAGAGGCAGCGGCCGACCTCCAGCACAAGGGACGTGCGCGGGCAGGGTCTGTCCCAGCCCCTTGGGGTTGGTGCCCGTCTGTGGGCAGATCCAGGGAGCAAAGCTGAGCCCAAAGGCTGCTACGGGCTGGGATGTCTGCACCGTGATGGGAGTGAGCCTCCCGGTGAGGGACGGGGCCGTGCAGGATGTGGTGCTCTGCTGGGAGGCAGGAAGAGCCCAGGTGGGAGCAGGATGGGAGGATGCAACCCTCCTCTCCGTCCCCCTTGTGGAGTCTCTGCCTTTTCCTTCTCTGCCTGACAGCCTGGACCCCTGGAGTCTGGTGTTGATGCCTCTTCTGGTTAAAAGCTGTTTAGGAAGCAGATAAGGCTCAAGGTTCAAGTCCTCTTCTGTCTAAGGACAACCTCCAGGCTAGGCTGGGTGACAACCTTCTCCTCTTCTTTGTCTGGGCAAGCCGGTGTGCCACAAAGGGCAGTAGCACAGTCACAAGGTGATGTCATTGGGAAACTGAGGAAGAGTCCTTTCTATAGGCCTTCCTACAGCCTTCCTATAGGCCTTCCTACAGCCTTCCCATAGCCCAGCAGCTAGGCAACTGCCAAGTGGGCCTCCTGGGTGCTGATCCCTTTCCCCTAGGACGAGTTATGTGAACAGATTCAACTGTTTTTCCGGTCTCAGGACCAGAATCTTGTCTGGAGATGCAGCTCTGCCTAGCCAGACTCTGACTGGGGGAGCTGTGCCCAGGTCCCCGGGCAGTCTGGGCTCTCCCAGCTCAGGGCTGTTGGTGGCAGCTCCCGGGGAGGACCCCGCTGCGCTTCCCACAGAGCTGGGCTCTCTGAGGCTCACAGGCCACGGAGGTGGGTAGGCAGCCAAGTCCTTTTAGTGCTGCCCTGAGCAAGGCCCCATGGCTAGTCCTCTTTAAATACAAGACTTGATGTCCAGAGGACCTCTGGTCCAACCCCTGCTCTGAGTGGGGTCAACACAGTTCAGCTGGCTGAAGTCTGCGTTCAGGATATCTGCATGGATGGAGATGGATGCTAGCTGTAAATTCCCCTCTGCCTTCTCTTCTCCGGGCTGAACACACTCAGTTCTCTCAGCCTGTCCTCATGGGCCCTGTGCTCCAGGTCCCCAGCCACCTCACAGCCTTCTCCAGCTTGTCAGGGCTGCTCCTGGGCCCCCAGACTGCACACACGAATTGGGAAGTGGGGCCACAAGTGCCCAGCAGAGGACAGCAAGTACCAGGGAGGTAAGAAGATGCTCTGCAGTCTTCCTCAATTACGTGTGTGGAGCCTCCTGGGGACCACAGGAGCACGAAGAAGGGACCATGACACAGACCGCTGAGCAGCCACCTCCTGAGGAAGGGCATCCGGGACGGCTATCGTTCAACCAGTGCAATATTACCAGTGTTCTATAAATGGGATTGTGTGAAAAGTCTTGCAGCAAAAAAATCCTATTTTTTGCCTCAGTTTGCAATGCCGAATGAGCAGGGCACCGAATGAAGTGGAAACACTGACTGTTTTGCTTTGCTTTGCAATTTAATAGTGAAAACCCAGCACTCCCTCTTTGTCTGCTTCTCCTTTTCCTTTCCCATCTTGTCAGCCTTCCAGCAGTCTGAAGCAGTTCTGGAGCCCGTGGTGGATTTTCCTGTCTGCTGAAGGGTCCCACCACCACGACCACCCAACTCACTGCACAGGGACCCTCCTCAGCGCCTTGGGCTGTTGCCACCTGGGTTTTATGCAGACTGCAGAGCTGCAGCGAAGGACAGACCCATTTTGTCAGCCCCCAAGGAACAGCAGTGAGCTGGGCAGGGGGACCAGGCACCTGCAGCCCCAGGGGATGGGAAGATGGCCGCAGATGCCCTCACGGACACGTTGGGTGCTGCACAGTGTGACCTGGGTCAGAGTGCCAGGGCTGGGCCAACCCACCCCGAGAGGACAAAGCACAGAAGTCCAGGGCACCTGCGAGCCACCTCCCAGCCGGGACGTCACCGGTCAGTGAGCAGGGGTGGACGGATGAGCTGAACCCCTCTGCTGAGCACGGTGCCTGTTGCTGGCCTGGAGCTGGGCAGAGCGAGCAGCGAGGAGCCAGGTTTCTGGTTCCTGTCACACTGTGTCAGAGCCTTCCCCAGGGATGAAAACAAAATGCAGCGCCAGGAGACATCTCTCCCTGTTCCTTCTCATGGGAGGGATCTCGGTCAGCAGGTTGGTTGGCTGCTGTCACGGCACCATTGCCACCGACCTGGGCACGTGGTGGCACTGGGTCCCTGTTGTGGCACCGTGCAGCCAGACAGGCCCGATGGAGCTGCTGTCCTGTAGAGGAGCTCCCAGAGCCATGTCTGTCCTTATCTGCATGCCTCACTACTAACGAAGTGGTAGGCTCGGGGCTGATAGAGACTTTTCAGCTCCTGATTTCCTCCTCAGGTCCCTCGAGCAGCATCCATCGCCTTCCTGACTCCAGTTCCTGTCCCCAGTGACAGACCCCTGGGGCGGGCAGTGTACGGGCACGGCCAGGTCCTGCCGGGGCTGACCGCAGCTCTTTGCACAATGCACGGCGCCAGGAGCGAGTATTTGCTCTGATGTCTCATGTGCTGCCATGCCGGGGCAGGTTCTGGGTAAGGCTCCTCAGCGAGGATTGCTGCCCGAGCTGTTTCATGATGAACTCCCTTCCTCGCAGCGTGGAGGCACGGAGGGAAGTTCACTCCCCACAGACTGAAGTGTCTCGGGTTCAGCCCTGCACAGCCCCAGCTAACTTCCCCTGAGGCCCGAGGGAAGGCTGGCTTGTCACCGAGGGACCCAGTGCCACCTCTCTGTGCCCTGGCCCCAGGAGGACACAGGACAGGTACCATGAGCAGGACAGCCCCCAGCAGTCCCACGAGAGACGCGTTGGGTATTCAGCGGACAGCTTCAGGCCATGGTTGGGCACAGAGGAGCTTGCCTCTGTTGCCCTCCATTTTGTGCCTCATCTCCCTGTCCCTCTGTCTCTGCAGGCCCTGGCCGGGTACAGGACTGCCCTGCCCCTCACTGCCCCGTCCCTCAAGGCCCTGGATGATACCCCTGCCCTGGGACCCTTCCCACTTGGTGGGAGCCCCGTGGGCTCCAGCACTGCTGTGGGGCTGCAAACCCCTTCACTTTGCTCCAAATGACTTCGGGATTGTGCCCTACATCGCTCCTTTACCACCCAAGGTGTGGGCAGCTCTGTGATTCCCAGCCCTCACCGTCTGTCTGTCCATCCTGCCCAGCAGCAGGGCAGAGACCAGCTCCCTCCCTTGGCACTGCAGACACACCAGACTGGACACCAAGGATGCCCCAAATGCCTCAAAACCACAGGAGGTGAAAAATCTATGGGGATGGAAGCCAAAACTGGACAATTTAGCCACTGTTGCTGGAACTGCTTGCTCAGAGCCAGCTCTCCGTGCTGGTGGGCATGGATTTGGCCCCCGCCTTCGTGTCCCACCTGGGGCCAAGCAAACACACACACAGCAATGGGTCGGGGCTCTGCCAATGCACCCTGACAAAAAGGGGGTTCAACTCCAGAGCAAAGGCAAAGAGAACAGGGGGGAGGAAGTCGGGAAGGAGAGACAAAGGCGAGGGCTGTGGTCTGGCAGCAGGAGTGCTGCGCTGGGGAAATCCTCTGATTTACAGCGAGAGGCCTGGCAGCATGAGGCGAGCAGGGTGCACGGCTCCAAGTGGGGCCGGGAAGCGGCTGCTCCCCAGGCCGGTTCCCCCGGTGCTTCCCCAGGACAGGCGGGTGGGAGCCGCGGGGCTGCCCTGCTCCTGTGGGGGGGCACGGGGACAATGCGGGGCTGCACGCTGCAGCGGGTGTCCCTGGGGAAAGGCCAGCTGCAAGCACAAACCTGGATGCTTGTGGAGGCACGTGCCAGAAGCAGGGCAGCAGCAAGTCCTGAACCCATGTATCTGCTCCCCTCTCTGCCCGGCTCCCCAGTGAGGATGAGAAGTGCCGTGGGGAAGCCACAGCCACACAGGGCCCCCTCCGTGTCCTGCAGACGTGGTGGGTTGCAATGGCCACATTGGGTTCATGGCTGGGTTTGAGCCCCTTCGAACGATCCCCTTCCAAAACAGAGGTTCCACATCTCTTTGGGCTCCTGCTCTGGGGGTGACCTGGTGCCAGGTGAGGCTGTGGGACGTAGGCTCAGCTCTCCTCCTCCCTGGGGCTTTGCAGCCCCGCAGCCTGCCTGCGGGGATCTTGCGCTGGATCCCATCCTCCTGCCTGTCTGGGCCCCTTCCAAAGAAGTGCATTAAATGTCACTGCTGGGGTCCCTGGGGAAGTGAGAGCATTCGTGCAACTTGTAGGCAACATTCCCACTCAGAAACATCCGTCTGGTGCATCCTGGCCCTGCTCACCCTCCGTGCAGGCTCCCAGCCCCAGCAGCGTTGGCTTTGCAGGTGCTGGGGCTCAGCACCTGCTGAGATGTGGGGAGTGGGCTCCGTGCCTCCAGGTGGGCTCCCCAGATCAGAGGGAGTCTGCTGGCAGTGGGATCTGAGGAGCTCGGGCTCGGGGTTGTGATGTCTTGGGAAGGAATGGGCTCCGCTCCAGCCGGGGGGCTGCTCCCCAGTACTGGGGACAAGCTGGGACTTGCTGGAACCCCACATCCTGGGGCTGCTGGGTACAACCAGCATCCCTGGAGCAATTTTCCTCCGGTTTGGAAAGCTGAGAAGGGGCACGGAGCTGCCTGCCCAGGAGAGACAGGAATGTGCTGTGGGTTTTCCCCTGCCTGCGTCCGTGGGTCACTCCCAGCTCTCACAACAGGCTCAGCACTTTGGAAGCAGGATTTAGCCACAACCCAAAACGCATTACCCAAAAAGCAAACAACAAACACATTCTTCTCCTGAATTCCTGGCCTCCTTCTGCTTCTGACCTCCCGGACAGGCCCTGGCAGCCTGCGTGCCTGGAGGAAGGTTGGCTTGGTTTCCTTCAGCCTTCTCTTGCAAGGTCGCACCCGCCACGCGCAGCCTCCTGGGGGGCCGAAGGGTGCTCTGCTACCAGGGGCAGGGGCACCAGGCAGCTCTTGCTTCCCTACTTAAAGGAGACACGACATGTGCTCCTCTGCCCTTTGCTCCTAAGCAGGTCCCTCCCTGGCCAGCTTTGTGGCTTGCTTGAAGGATTCAGAGGACTTGGGGGATTTCATTTCAACATTGGCTTGCCTTGGTGCCCAGCCCTGCTCCTCAGCTTGGGTCTGCCAAGCTCTTTGCTGCCTCTTGCTCCTCCTGAGAGCCTTTGCCAAGATCAGGGTGTCCTGGGGATATGTCCCCTGTAGCCCCTCCAGCAAACCTGGGGATTGGAAGTCAAAGCAGCACGCAGACAGCATCAGCCCAGGGCTCCACACCCCTCCTGGTCTGGGCAGAAGTTGGAGGGGAGATGCTGGCTGCATCTCGACATCTTCCAGAGCTCAGCAGAGCAGGTCAGGCCCCCACTCTTCCCTTGGCCTTAGCCTAACCTTGGTGGTGCTGAGCAGTGCCCAGAGATCCTCGCTGTCTGTGCTGAAGTTCCCTCCAGGACCTGATGCAGACCCACTGTCGGAGACCCCAGGCTCACCCTGGAGGCAGAGATGAGCTGACACCATCCCCACGAGCTGCTGTGCTCCTCTCGGGGTCTGTTGCTTGCCTGAATTATGAGTTTTTTGCATTTCCTCATCTTGGCCAGACTTTTATGGCTGGCTGGGGACTTGGGCTTGTTCTGAACTCTTCTGCCCTGTGCATAGTTTGAATTTCCTTGCTGTGATTCAGGGGACACGCTGAACTCTGTGGGACGGGACATCCTTGCCTTCCTTTAGCACCCCCCCAGGGGGCACAGACCCCTCCAGGGGTGCCCATGGTGCTTCCCAGGGCTCCTCATGGTGGTGGCCAGCTCCTTGGGATGCCACCCCGGTGAGACCTGTGGCTCTGGAGCACATCCCTGCCTGCTGGCAGGGCTCAGCATCTCCTGCAGGGTGGTGGCAGCAGCTCTGAGGCACGTCCATGCCTACCCCCCGTCCCAGCCCTGCTGCCAGCCGACCTATTCACCCTTCCCCAGCACAGGCAGCAGTTGGGTTGCCACCTCATCCCTTGCTTTCCATGGGGTGGGAGACACTGCCCCCCCAAATCTTGTTGTCCCCAGTTTGGACCAGAGCAACTCCTGCAATGAGCAGCTGCGATGTGGAGGATGTGCCTGGGGATGGGACACTGAGCACGGACTGGGCACCAGTTCCTCCTCCCAGCTCCCCCAGCTTGCCTGCATCCACGTGGCTTCTGGCATGCTGGCCAGGCTGGGTGCTCCCCTGCCTTCCCCTTCCTGTCAGGCTGAGGACCAGCGCTCCGCACTGGCCATTTTGTCTCTTTTGGCTCCCTAGCATGGGAAACGTTTTGTTTTCGGGCAGGATTTCAAGCGCTCACATCTCCCAGACACGTCCGTCCTCCCAGCGGAGAGCGGCCGAGGAGGGAAGGAGCCGGGGAGCTGTGGGGAGCCCCTGGCCAGGGGCCTGCCCCGTGGTTCTGAGTGTGGCCCTGGTTTATTTACGAGTGCGAGGATCTGAAACGTGGAGGCGGCCAACAGAGGAGGCTTGGCGTCCTGACTGCCCCGTGGGCCCCCAGTCCCGAGGCTGCTGGGGCTCAGAAGGGAAGGGAACACATCGCAGAGCCCAGACCAGCCCTGCTCTGGCAGCTAGCATCCAGGCTCGATGGGCTGGGAGTTACTTGTCCAAGAGCTGCGGTCTCTCTCTCTGCCCCACGGATGCTCAGCTGGGACAGGCGCCCACGGAGCTGTGCTGCTGATGGAGCACGTCCCTGCCCCGTGGCCTGGGGGACAAGGGGAAGGAGAGCAGGGACGGCCGTGTGCCTGCCAGCACCAGGCATGCCGCTCCGCTCCTGGGGCTTTTCTGGCATCTTTCCTGTCCTGAGGCAGAAGTACAAAACTGTTGGTGCAAATGAAACTTGCCTTTTGCCAAGCATCTGTACAGAGAAGGTGGTCCTGAGGGGAGTGCTGCTGCTTCAATAACGCCAGTGGGGTGCAAATTTAGGGGTGAGAAAAAAGCAACCAGCAAACCTCAGGCCAGTGGTGCTCTTAAATGCAAGTCAGCCAGGTGTCTACCCAGGAGCTGATGGTGTCCTTGGTCCCTGCCATGGAGACCTGGGCTGGAAATGGGAGTAAATGGGACATGTGAAGTTCCTGGTGGCTCCCAGCTGTTCCCAGAGGACAAGACAGGAGCCTGGAGGAATCCTTCGTGCTCCCAGACCCCTTTCCTGCCACTCAAGGAGTGGTGGGAGCAGCCCCAGCCTCAGCCCGGCCTCCAAGCTACAGCACCGCAGGGCTGGCAAGCAGGGAAATGCTCCCAGGCTGTCTGAGCTGGTTGCTGCAGGATCTCAGGAGACGCACGGGATGGAGGAGAGACAAACAGAAGGATGTGGCTGTGGCTGCCCAGGGGGAGGGAACAGATACAGCTGTGCACAAGGACACAGCCTGGCTGGAGAAGGACTGTGCCCACCACCAGACCCCCCTTCCCAAAGGCCTCCGAGTTGTGCATTTCCCAGCACATCTCATCACAGCAGAGTTCATTAGCCGTGCTGCCAGCTAATTAATCTGAGCTCTCAGCATGAGCTCCCATAAAACTGCCTTAATAGACTTCCAGCTGTACACTTCGGAAAAAGGACCAGCCAGGAGGAAACCCCCATCACCCCGCCATGGGGGTCCTTCCCTGTGACAGCCCCTGCAGGGGTGTCGCTGTGCTGCCCTCACACAGGGAATTACACAAGTGCAGGCACTTGGTGGGTGAACTTTTCTGAGATAAGAGGTCTCCGTCCCTTCCCAGGGAGGCTCTCCCCACAGACCTGAGCACGCACTGAGCTCCCAGCTCCATGGGATCCTCCTGGCTCCCCCTTTACCAGTTCATTTTCATGGCATTGTGGGGTTTGGTGGCAACTGCTTTTGGGACAGGATGGGGGGATGAAGAGCAAGAGAGGAGGGGATGGAGAAATCACCTTCCATTATGGGGTGAGGAACCGGGGCAGAAGAGGCTCCAGTACCCGGGGAGCCCACGATGGCCCCAACCCCTCCATGGGACCTCCCAAATCCCAGGGACAGCCTGGACACCTCACTGCCAAGGTCACTGGGAGGGGAGAGCAAGGTCTGGGGACTCAGCAGAAGTGGAGGAGGGGAAGGAAAGGGACAGGAGGGCAGGGAGGGCTGCAGCCCTATATCAGACCTGTGTCCTGCTCTGCCCCCAGTTCCCTCAGCTCCACCAAGGGAAGGACGGAGGTGCCTTTGCCCAGTGGCCCCCTCAGCTGAGCTTCTTCCATATGGCTCAGAGCCCGATGGAAGAAGTTGAAGATATCCAAATTGCCCAATCTGGGACACATTCTTCCCTGCCAGGCTCTGAGAGCCCAGCTCTGTGTGTAAAACCCATCCGCTGGCTCAGCCTGGGCAGCCGCATGTTCCCTGAGTGCCGCGGCCCACAGCACATCAGCCCACCTGCCCTCTCCATCTCCAGGGCAGCACAAACCCTGCAGGTCACACCTCCACCTGCAGCGTGGCAGGACCTGTCCTCGGAGGCTCTGCAGAGAGATCTGGGAGATTCGGGGCTCCCGGTGACATACCAGTACGTGCTGGGAGGGCACAAGCCTGGGCCTGCTGGTGCAAGAGGAGCCGTGTGTTGCCGCAGACCAGCACTGCTCCCTCTGCAGAGCACGTGTGAGATTCTGGGGGGTGCTGAGCCCCAGGGCTGTGTGCTGGAGGAGGCAGCTGTGGAAACCAGAGCTGGTTCCTCACCCCCAGTGCCCACCGCCCCTGGGTGTGCGCCTCGGCTCCCGTCTCCTCCTCGCTGCTCAAAGCCTCTGCTATTTTTCCCCGAGCCTGGGGATGGCATCACCTCCTCACTGTTGTGGCGGCGTGGCGAGGAGCTGGATGCACACAGCTTTCCCTGTCCTCGCTGCCAGCCCTGCGGAGCCCTGCTGAGACGGAGAGGGTGTGGATGGGGCCTGTTCATGTAAAAAACAAAAAGGCGCCACATCCAAATCAGAGCTCTTTCCTCATCATTTTCAGCTTAAATAAGGGCTGAGCAGGGGAAAGTTACACAGGCAAATTTTGCCTGAAACCGAAGGACAAGAGCAGTGGGGTACAGACAGCAAAGAAAAGGGGGGGCATCAGCTCTCAGGGTCCCTCCTGGAAGGGGTCTGGTGGGCACGGAGGGCAGGAGAGGTGGCAGTGCTGAGCAGGACTTGAGCTCAACGCCAGGAGAAGTGATCGCAGCACAGAAGGATGTGATGGGAGAGGTGCCAGAGGGCTGCACAAGCCCTCAAACACTGGGGAAGAACTGCACATGAGCAAATCTGAACGTGGAGGGGTAGCAAAGCGAGGGGGATGTGATGGAAGAGCAGAGGCTGCTGCGTGCAGGGGCACCGCAGGCAGGAGGAAGAACACCTGCAGGGAGGAAGATGAAGAAGAGCTTCAGCTCGCTGCTCAGTGGGGAAGGAGAACTAACAGAGGGGGATGCAGAAGAGTTTGGTGGTTTCTTTTTTTAGCTTTAATCCTCATAGAAATCCAGACGTGACCAGAGAGTTAATGAAAGGGGAGGAGAGAAAACAGGCAGAAGAGAAGAGGTAGGATTAAAGAAAGGTGGATACATGGGATGTACTCATTTTGGGGGCCTGGGGGAGTTCATGGGGATGCTTCAAAGTGGGCATGATGAAAAGCAGAAAACCTGGCCAGAAAAAGGAGAGGGACCACGAGCCCATCATCAGGGGGACATTGGACCAAGTCAGGAGGGATTATTAAATGGTTTCTAAATGGATCAGTTCACTCCAAATGAATCTTGTGTCCTCATTTTTCAGGCCTGATGACCCAGAGGAAAGCAAGAAGTGATGCTGTGAGCTGTATCAGCAAGTTGGGCTGCTGGGCATGTCCAAAGAGCACACGGGAAGCCCAGCCCCAGCATCAGCCCTGCTCAGGGCAGATCTCCAGGCTGGAGGCAGCAGCCTGAAGCATGGCCACTGGGGCACGGGCCATCTCCTGCCCTTCTGCAAGCACTGCCCCACTCCTGGGCACAACCTTCACCCATGCAAGTGCTCTATGGGCTCTAGAGCTGCTCTTTTACTTTGGCCATGCTGTTTTCCAGGCAGCTGGTTCCAGGTCAGGGCTACCCAGACACTTGTGCCAGCGTGGGGGTGTGAAGGGCTGGGAATGAGCAGCTGAGGGCGAGGGGCTGGGCTGTGTCTGCAGGAGAATCACGGACAGATTATGGCAGCTTAACACATCCATCAAAACCTGGTTTGGTTGCAGAGATAGCTCAGACGAGGCTGCCGGGGCTGGCCCTGGGTTTCTGGGCTGTATTTTCCCTCCTGGTTTTGGATGGTGCAGCTGTAATGCACGAGTATATCTGTGTTTGGGCTTTACGGGGTTGCAAGCACTCAGGGTGAGAAATGCAGGTCTGGAGGTGATGTGGACTGCATGGACACAGCCTGGGGACGGTGGCACTGCCTGTGTGTGTGCAGGGAGGTGCTGGGGGGGGGTCACAGGATGAAGAGAAATGTGCAGTGCCTAAAAACAAAAATGGGCACAACTGTGCATTTGCAGGGTCTAATTCTGAAATCCTTTTGTCATTCACTCGGGACTGATTTCAGCAGGATTTGTGTTGAGTGAGAAGGGATCTGGTGCACAACTACAGAGCAGCATGAAAGGACCTGAGAAGGCTTCTGCACCATTGTAGGGATTTGTGGGGAAAGCCTGGCCTCCTGGCAGGTATCAGGCCCTGAGCATCCCCTTCCCAGAGGTGACCCCAGCCTGCAAGCAGCTCCCATATCCTTGCATCCTCCCCCAGGGTTTATGTCCAGCATGGTGGGACAGAGTCAGACCTATCTGGGCTGCAATGGAGGATGAAGCAACACCATAGACAGGGCTTTGCTGGCTGACCACGTAGCTTGCTTTGCCAGTACCCAGAAGAGTCCCAGCTGCACACAAAAATGTGCCTTCTTCAGCAACTGGGAGCAGCAGCAGAGCCTCATGGCTCAGGGAAACATCCTGCCCTGCACATCTGGGTTTATGCGACGTGATTCAGGCCAGAGCTGCTCTGCTTCTGGGTCTGAGCCATGCTGCAGCACCGAGGGCCAGGTGGCTCTGAACACTGTGAGGAGCACTTTAAGCAACCCCACTTTAAGCATCCCCAGAGGGACTTCATGTGTCTCAGCTCTGGGCCTCTTCGGGAGCTGCAGTACCACGGAGCCACCCAGGAACCCCTCTGTGGCTGTCCCTGGGCTCTGCTCACACCAGGGCCCTATTCCTCCTCCTGCCAGCACCTCTGTGCTCTGAAGGGCACTCACAGGTCCCTCTGCAGTCCCACCTGTGCCCAGGCCTCCTCTGAGGCTCAGTGAAGTCAGGTGTGATCTGGCTGTGCTTGTCAGAGCTTCCCTGGGAAAAAACCAAGCACTTGGTGCCTCTGGGCTGGAGATGACTTGCACCACAGAAGATGAAGTGGGACACTTTAGGGCTGAACCCAGTGATAAAGCAGGGCTGCAGGGCCCAGCCAGGGTGCTCAGGGTGGCCAAACTGGATACGTCACTGGTCATGGCAGGTGCCCTGGATAGGCCATGCAGGGAAGCAGAAGCTTCCAGAAGGTGATTTGGGCATCAGAAGGGTTATTCCCTGGCAGTGCTTACCCCCTCACCAGCTACAAAGGGACCTTGGGGTGCCCTGTCCCATGGGGATGTCTCCACGGAAGACATCTACCATGACTTTGGATAATTACCCTTAAAACTTGCCATTTGCAGACACAACCCAGACTGCAGCTTGAATTGAACAAGAGTAAGGGGCAGTTTGCTGCCCAGAAACCCCCGGGAAGGGGCAGAGGCACCTGCCTGAGAGAAGAGGCAACATCTGGAGGCTGGAAGCAGAGCCAGCCTGCTCTGCCAGGCATCACACCCTCCTCATCACACAGCAAGTGAATAAACCCATCTTAACATGGTCCAGCGACCGCTGCTGCCGCGGGGGTGTCTGGACACTGAGTCATAGTTTGCTTCTCATCCCTGCTGCATCGTCCTTATCTTTAGATTCATGGGCCTCTCTGTACACAAACGAGCAAACTGTCCTTTTTGGTCTCACTCACTCGCGATAAAGATGTGTTCAGCAAATGAAGTCTTAAAATGGAAACATCCCCAGATGCCTGTGTTGAATTGGTCTTCTGCAGCAGGAAACAGCGTTCCCTTTCTCCCTTCTTCACCTAAATATCCAGGCTGCTGTTCTCTTGTGCTGAGAGCTCGCAGCAAATATTCTCCATCTCCTGGCTTTGCTGCCCTCTGCATCCTCTGAACAGGCTGAACCAGGCCAGGATGGGACCGGCAGCTGAAGCAGCAGGCACGGCAGGGAGGTGCGGAACAACCCTCTCCGATGAAGCCTACACACCCAGGTGCAGTTCCATTAGTGGGTTCAGCAGTACGTTTAAGTTTTGCAACCCAGCTAAATGAGAACAGAGATGACATTGCAAGCGGGGAGCTGGACAAATTGCTGCCCTGACAGCAGAGGCTGATGCACGCAGAAACCCTTGGGTTGTGAGTTTCCAGGGGGGTCTCTTTAACTGGAAACTTCTGTTTCATGGAGATTGAATAGTCTTGTATAATCCCATGACTCCAGGAGCTCAGGGCTTAGAAGTCCCTACATAAACACGCAGGGACCAGCAGCAAAACCCTGATGTAGCAGGGACATATCCTGCAATGACACAGCCCCATTGGCAAGCCTGGTGCTCCTGACTTGCTGTCACCTTCAGAGGGCCACCTACAGCAGCTGCCCTGCAGACACCACAAAGGCCGGTTTGGGGCCAGGGCAGATGCTGGAAGCTGAAACTGCATCAGAAAGGGTCACCCTGCCCCAGGTGGGAGAGACAGCACCCAGGAAGGGTTTTCCATGTCCACACATCTGTCTGACAGCAGATCAGAGTTGTCCTGTGCTCTCTCATCAGCCTGCGCTGTCTCGCAGGTGCCTGGAAATGACTACATCAGTTTTAGGGTGTGCTGGCTTGCAAGCAGCTGCAGAGCTTGCTGTTTGGAAACCACTTCTTAGCTCCGTCTCCTGCTGCTCCTTGCATCAGCCCCCAAGCTTGCACCTCCTCCCAGCCTGTGGTGCACCCCGAGCTGCCCCCAGGTTGGGGTGCAGATACAGATGTGGGGACAAATCAGTGCCCGCAAACCCTAGGGATGGAAAACCTCTGCTCTGCAGAGCAAAGCCCAGCCGGTGGAAGAGGCACTGATGTTCCCAGGGGAGATGGGCACCTCCGACAGCCCTGGCTTTGCAGGGTTAAGCCAAAATCCTGCTGTGCCAGATGACTCAGAGAAGGTAGCAGGGGAGCACAGCGGCGTGGGGAGAGGCGCTGAGCGGTGAGTCAGGCTCCCCCACCCCTTCCCTTATAGATCAGCAAATTCGTCCTGCCTTGCCACCAGCACCGGCTGCATGCACACGGCCGGGGCAGGGGCCGAGGAAGGGCTGTGCCCGGGGGCCGCACGCTGCCCGCCCCGGGGGGGCTGCCTGAGGCTGTCCTGAGGCACGGGAACGGGGCAGCGCCGGGACGCGGCGGGGACCGCACACTCCTTTAGTAAGTGCTCCCTCTCCCGGGCTGTGGCCACACCGTCCCAGGGAAAACTCGAGTGCTTTTGGCGAATTGGAGTTGTCCAGGGCGGAGCACTTGAGGAAGAGCCGTGTTCGAGCATCCCCGAGGTGTCTGTGTCCCCAGGGCATAGGGACGCTCCTCCTGGAGGGACATCTCCTCCCTTCAGCACATCCGTTGGGGCCCTAAGAACTGGGGAAAGGTGCTGGGAAAAGATGTGGTCATTAAAAGTCATGCTGATGCAGAGCTTGGTGTGATCTGGGGGAATCACCGAGAGTGTTTCGTACTGGGAGCTTCTGATGGCCAGAAGGGAAAGTCTGTGTCGGCTTTCCATCAGGCTTCAACTCCAGGGTCTTCAGGAGCACAGGAGATTTAAAAGAAAAAATAATAATAAAAAATTTCCTTCAAAGAGTAAAAAAATGGGGGATGTACCTAAGGGGTGAAGAGAGAAGGTTCCTACTGGGTAGCTATGACTCAGAAATGGCATTTTCTATATTCTAATAAGAGATGTCAAGTCAGGGGTAATTTATTCATGGCAAGCTGATGCAGTTGCTATGGAGAGCATAATAGGAAGAAACTCTTTAATGCATAGCCTATTGAGGAGGAAAGCGTTTGTCAAAGATAAAACCTTAGTGTGAGGATAAAAGCGGCAAATGGTGATTAGGAACATTAAAACAGAAAAAAAAAAAAAAAAAGGAAAAAGGAAAAAAAAAAAGCTGTCTGCAGGCACTTCCACTGCGGTGAAACGCCTTCCCTGCGCGTGGGGAGACGACCCAGCTCAGGGTTTCCCATCAGGACTGGACAAGGCATTGTCCATCACAGCTCCTGCAGGACAGGCACCTTCTGGATGAAACATGTGAGCTCCCACCCCACAGCTAGCACGGGGCAGCTTTCCCTGGCCCTTCTGACACCCCCCCGGGACAGCTGGGTGCTCAGGAGGGGGTGTGCAATGTGGGCTCACCCAGCAGACTTCACCTGGGGAACATGGGGCATCTCCCCCCACATCTTCTGGACATACCAGTCCTGCACTCAGCCAGCTGTCTGACCCCACAGGTGACCCCTGAATAACATTTTGGGGCCACCAGACATTGCTGTCAGAGCTGTCTGCCACAATGCACGTGTTTTATGCCCATCATCATGGTATTGTGGTGATGAAGCCCGCCACAAGGAGTGACCGTCACCAGGTGCTGTACAAATGGGGGGCACGGACCTCCTGCCCCAGCAGCTCTGCTGCCTGGTAAAATGGGGTGGCAGAGGCAGGAGCAGAGGGAATCATTAGCTCCCCACTGCCAACACGTGGAGAAATGGATGCACGGGAAGGGGCTCTCCCTGGCCACAGGAGCACTGGAAGGTCCCCAAAGTCCCCTGGCCCATCTATCATTTGAGTGACCCCCCGCACCCCCCCAGACTCACTACAGCTTCTGCTGACCAGCAAGAATAAAACCCAGTGGGACTTCTTCCTTCACAAACCCGCAAGCAGCTGTAGCACTGCTCATCAGCGTGAAGCTCAAGGATGCCACAGCCACCTATGGGGGAAGTAAAACGCCGCAGATTTCATAATGGGCTGCACTTTCTCCTCTTGCCGTAGAAGACCAGCAGCTCCAAGGGAACAACGAGATACGTGAATCCAAAGGCTCAGGGCAGCCCTCGGTGCTAGATGTGCCTTCAGGCAGGAGGGTGGCTGGTGGCAGTGCCTGCTCCCCGAAGCCTGCCTGTCACACATGTGACAGCGTCACGTATGGGGGATTCTCGGTGAGGCTGGGAAATCAGCCAGTGCTTCCCCTTGGAAATGTCTGTCTCCAATTATGCGTAACGATAATGAACTTTAAGTGCCTCAGTTGCTGATCATATTGCCCAGCACCTGCCTCAGACTGCTCTCTCCCAAATTGTTTTTATTTTATTTTATTTTATTTATTTTATTTTATTTCAGAGAGCACAGCTCAGCCGCAGGAGGGTGAGGACACGCACGGCTCTGCAGCTCTGTCTGTGTGATGGAGCAGATCAGCGTCACTTCTGCAGCAAGCGCATGAAGCTGGGTGTGCTGGGACTCCCTTCCTGGCTGCTCACCCTGCGGGGTGCTGTGTTCTGCTGGGGACCACCAGCTCCCCCAGTCCCTGGGGCAGGAGGTGGGGAGCACCTTCCCACGGAGGATCCCTAGTGGTCCCCACCTGCACCATCCCTCTTCTTGCTGTTTAAAGGGGACAGATCTGGCAGCCCTTCCCCAGCTTACTGGTCCATAGTGAGCACAGGGTGATGTTTTCCTGGCAGTAATTCCAGGTTTGTAACAAAAAGCCCCACTTCGGTTGCCATGTAACTGCCCGAGCACCTTCCAACTGCCCCTGGAAGCTGTTCCGGGCCAACCGGCCACCAGCAGCCAGTGGCCACCAGCACAGCCGGGGAAAGGAAAGGCCCTGGGGGAGCAGAGGCAGGAGCCCCCCGGTCCATGCCCTACCTGGGGGTGTCTCCTACACACCGCTGAGCCTGTGGGCCGGCAGGGCTGTGCCTGGCGTGCCTCGGGGCAGAGCTGCACCAGGAGGCCCTGGGCTCCCCGGGAGCTGCTGGTGGCTGGAGCAATGGCTGCCAGGGACTGTGAGGACCTGCCGGCCTACTTCAGCATGCAGTACAAGGAGAATCTCCTGACCCTGCTGAAGTGAGGGATCTCCTCCACCCTTCCCCTGTCTCCTCCACCCCTCCTGTCCCCCATGGCAAACTCCCATCCCTTATCTCCACCACACTGAACTCATCTCTCCTCCACATCTCCACCACCTCGCTCTCCCTTGCGCCTCCCTTCCCAGCCCTGTTCCTCCCTGTAACACCCCCTTGCTCCCTCTGCGGGACCCCCTCTGGTCCTGGGAGACCCATGCTGCTGGGCCAGACCTGAGACGGGTCCTGGGAGCGGTGACGGGTCAGGGCAGGCCAACCCCCGACAAGGTGCTGAGCCTCACTGAAAACTTCTGCTGCAGGAAACTCAGACTGACGGAGGAGGACTCTCTGTGCCCATTTATCCGCCTCCAGGAGAAGAAGAAACAAGCCCAACAGATGCAAAAGACTCTGGAGGAGAAGGAAGAGGTGAGAAGGGCAGCAAGGGCCTGGTGATGGCTGGCCGGCCGGTGGCCTCCTGGAGGGTGGCAGCGCACAGGCGGCTGGCATGGCACAGGAGACATGCCATGCTCTCTCGGGCCCTGCCAGACCTTCAGGGAGAGGATGGAAGCCATCTCCTGCCGGTGGAGAGACCTGCAGACCAAGGAGGCTCAGCTGAAAGCTTACATGAAGAAATCTGGGAGGGTCCTACAGGTACAGCTGCCCCTTCTCAGTGCAGCCAGCACCACTCCGGGCTGCAGCACCAGCTCCTGCCCTCCCCGGGGGAGGGAGCCTGGGGACACCCCTGTCTGCCCACATCTCCATTAAGGCTAGAGGTGTGAGGAACACGTCTGGGGGGGCAGGGGAACCAGGGCAGCTCAGGGCTTTGCACCACAGACATGGAAAGCCCTGGCAGGGCCGGTGCAGGAGGCAGCCCATTGTGCACCAGGGGGATGCCCTGAGGGCCCCGAGAAACCCCCAGGAGGGTGTCATCCCGTCCCTGCTGCTGGCATCCAGGGACACATACCAGTAGGTCTAAAAATTGGAGTGCCATCCCAGGTGGTTGTCTCCAAGCCCAAAGTGTCAGTGCTAGAGAGATGGCCCTGTTAAATGGGGAGCAAGCATGCTCCAGGGGTGCCCCACCGCTGGGCTCTCCTCTGGGAACATCACTGCTGCCACTGCTGTTGAGTGACCCAGCTCCTTTCCCTATGTGTGCGTGTGCTGGTGGAGGATACTTCAACAGGAAAATGATAAGCTGCGACTCCAAGCTCTAAAGAAAGCCAGCAGGGAAAGGCAGATGAAGATGCAAAAGCAGAGCGAGCTTTGGGAAGCTAAGAAGGAACTGGAAGCCCTGAAAAATAAGCACCAGAAACTCAGTGACAGAGTGCAGAAGTACTCCATCTTCAGCAAGTACCTGCAGGATGTGGTGAAGGCCTCGCATGTGAGCTTGGCCATGAGGGAGACAGCTCATGGCTTCAGGGGATGGGGGCGTGGGGTGGCCTTCCATGGGTGTCAGACCTAAAAGAGATAACACACAGCCAAGAAAATCATAGCAGTGGTCAAACCCAGAGACCTCAAATGGGCTGGGAGGAGGTTGCCTGCAAAGGGGAGCTCTGCTCCGTGCACTACCCATACTCCAGAAACCCCAGCTGGCCCCTGCACTGTCCAGGTGGCTCAGCACAGGCAGTTTCAGGAGTGCTTTGTGTTTTATCAGAGCACTGCTCACCTGGGGGACAGGTGCAATAACACTTTGCCTATGGCAGCTCTGGGACTGGCACTGAGGGAAGTTCTCATACCAGGGATGTGTTGCTGCTCACAATGAGGGGAGGGCAGGGGGGGTTACTAACCCCTGCAGTTTACTAAGCCCTGTCCTGCAGTTTGAGGAGATCCAGACAGTCATTTGGCGCCACAGGACGC
This sequence comes from Heteronetta atricapilla, assembly GCA_011075105.1. Classification (NCBI taxonomy): domain Eukaryota; kingdom Metazoa; phylum Chordata; class Aves; order Anseriformes; family Anatidae; genus Heteronetta; species Heteronetta atricapilla. The sequence goes on from CM021748.1 coordinate 2,127,312, forward strand.
TGGTGAGGATGCGCAAAGACCTGCTGCAGGCAGAAAGGGTGCGCAGGGAAGCATCTGAGCAAGCCAAGGAGCTCCTGGCCCAGTACACTGAAGAGAAAGAAGAAGAGATCCTGCAGTACAAAAATGAGCTGGCTCAGCTCAAACTGCACTTTGACGAGGCTCACAGTGATGTTCTCACCTTGGTGAGGAAATGTGGGGTGGGCAGGGGAAGATCTCCAAGGCCTGACTGTGTCAGGACCAGCTGATGGCTCATCCCAAAGCCATAGGATCATGGCAAGGCCCCTTGTTATGGGGCTTCATCCCTCCAGGGGGCTGTAGACTAAAGGAAGTCAGGCCAGGTCTGGGGCAGGTTACATTAGGGGTTATAACAAAACCATCACACTCTTTCAGTCCTTGCTTGAACTCACACAGAGTTCAGCCAGCAGAGAAAAGTGAGCCAGCCTTTGGGGAGCTCTGCTTGGCACAAAACCCAAGCATGCTCTGCCACGTGCTGCTCAGGTTTACCTGACTTGGTCATACCTCCATTCACCATTCCTTGCAGCAGCATCCTCATGATGGGACTTCAGTGTGGCACATCTAGTGGTCTCCAATGCTTGTGACTCAAGATTTGAAATGAAATCAGTTTTTCTGGCTTTTATTACTATTTGTTCTCATGCTTCACACAACATCTGCCCACCAGGGATCATCCCTTCTTCCTCCCTTCTCACACAGACCAAAAATGACCTGACCTGTGGTAAACTGGGCTGTAATGAGGCACACCAACGTGTAGACCCCTCTCAGAGCACAGAAAGGCCCTCAACTCCATCTGCATCGCTCTGAGGGGACCTCCCCAAATCCCCCTACTGGATATCCCAGGCTCCAGGAGTTGCATCCCATGAGGCAGAGCCTGGCAGGGAGGGCAGCAGTGGGATGTGTTGCTCTCAGGGTGCCCTACTGTGGGGACTGCAAATGGGGTGAGACCCACCAGATGAGGACTGCAGGAGCTGGCTGAGATGGAGAAGCTCCTGGGGCAAGGAGTAGCTGTGGCGGTTCCTTGATCAGCTTATATCACCCCAAGCTGAACCACCTCCATCAAGTTCATGGTCTCCCTAACAAACCAGATGAGTGTGGAAGTTGAGATCTCCAAGTCAGGCTCCCCTAAAAGCAGTGTCTTTGTGGGGTACATCCACATGCTGCACATCTCCTCTTCCCTCAGGAGTCTCGCTGGGCCCACATCCAGAACATAGCTACCCAGAGAACCCTGGAGCTGGGGACCATCAGGATGGCCATCCTCAACCTCTTCCAGTGCATGAGCAAGCAGATGAAAAGAAGCCTGAGTGTGCCAGTGGATGACAACCACATGCAGCTGGACATGGTAGAGCCAGCCCAGACCCTTTCTCCCTGCCCAGAAAGGGGAGCAGCAATAACCCTCAGCTGCCAAAGGGAGGGGAGAGCCCAGGGAATTCCAGGTGCCCAGCAGGTTCCTCCCTTTGCACCTCTTGGGCAGAGGACCTCAGGAAGGCCTGTCTTGTCCATGGAGGCACAGAAGCGTGTGGGCTCTGTGGGGCACAAGGAGGGGGAGCCAGGCAGGCCAGGACAAGGGGTGCAGATCAACCCATGGCCAAGGTTTGGCTCTATTCAGGTCTGCCCTGAACTCAGACTCATCCCAAAAAGCCCATTCTGGTGGTGCAGATCCAGCAAGGCAAAGGCCTTATCCTCCTGCTCAACCTGGTCAGTGAAATTTGCCTTCCAAAGGGGACAGCAAAGGGCCTGCTGTTCCCATCCATGCAGGGAAACTCCCCAGCACTGAGCTCTCCCATCTCTCCTCCTCACCCTAGGTTCAGCAGTTTATCCAAGACCTCAGAGACATCTCTATGGAGGTGAAAAGGAAGGACCTACAGAAACACTAACAAGCAGTTAAGGCTACAGAACTGTAAGGGATGTGCCACCTTGACCTGGTCTGCCAGCAAAGGCCCATCAGTGTGTGAGGGCAAGAGGACAGAGGGCCCCACGGATCTTGTAGACACTACCATAGGTTATGCCAATGAAGCTTCATACCTTTCTGGCTCTTCTTTCCTGTACAGTCCTTTTCATACTATTAAAAATATTTACATGTTTTAATATGTCTCCATTTCTTGGGAGGGTTGGAACCATCAGATCAACTCTATCACACAGCTTCAACCCAGAGGCAATACGATGCCTTCCTTGTCCAGCAGATGGGATTCTGGCTGCAGGATACAGCATCCCAGCAAAACATGCAAGATAGCAGAAGCGGGCTGGGATGTCGGCATGCAGGCTCTGTTAGGGATTAGTGTCCACATTTGGACCTACCACCCACTTTCAGCTCTGAGATATGTGAGAGGGACGTCGCAGTGGCAGGTGGGACTGTGCTGCAGGAGAACTTCAGAGCCACCACACGCAGCATGTGCATGGATGACTCTGCACAGCCATGTGCCAGAACTCATCCCCACGCTTCTGTTAGGAAAAATGTGGAGGATAGTTCCAGATGAAGGACAAACCAACCAAAGACATTGCAGGAACCATTTGGCTGCTCACAGTGTGCACTAATGGGACCAATACAGGAACCCAATTTCCCTCAAACCCCTTGAGCTCAGCCCCATGTTGGCCCAAGCAAAGCTTAGAGAGCTACCATCCAGCTGCAGAAAATGCCCTTGTGCAGCATGCAGAAGAAAACACAACAGTGAAAGCCTCCATTGCAGAGGCAAGGGTAGTAATTGCTTCTCAGCTGCTATATGTGAAAAGAGAGCTCATTTATTTCTGAAGCCTTGACGTGTAAATGCAGTGTGGGCCAAGACGTGCCCTGTGTTCTTCTGAGCAGATCACCGGAGCGGTGGGAGGTGAGTGGCAGTTTGCATTTCAGCTGGCAAGGAAAAGTAAAAGATGTTACAACTTTATGCAGCCACGATGTGCCTACACTTTAATGATTTTATTATGTTCATTCTGTAAAATTGGGATAATAACTGTCAGGGAGAAGCAAGAGCAGGAGAGTGGGCTGCTCCTCAAGGGAAGCAGTGAAGGTGATAGCAAGGCAGGCAGGAGAGTATCTCACCAACAGGATGCTGTCCCATGGACGGTGAGCAAAAGCAGGAGAGATTCACAGCTGAAGGCCAACGATTAACAGGCTTTGCTGTTGAGATGAAGCAAGTCCAAGATCAAGCCAGAAGCCAAGGTGGCAAGCTGAGATGAGAATCATCCAGGCACAGGCAAGACAAAGACCAAGGGCAAGGGCCTAAATGTAAATACAGCTCCCAGGCAAGGTGGGGGAATCTCCAGTGAAGGTTCCACACATCACCTCACACCGTATTTGTTTTTCCAGCAGTCTGATCTCAGGTTACATGGCTGTCCCACGCCAGGGCTGGCCTTGAGCACAGGCAGCCAGAGCCGTGGGATGGGGGAAGAGGCTGCAGAGCCCATGGGTGCACTGAGAGCCCTGCTGTTAACACAGCCCCACTGCGCTGAAGTCTGCAGAGTCCTTCCTGTGGCAGGAGCCCAGATCAATGGCCTACCGAAGTCACCATGAAACCAGCACTGTGGTCTGGGCTCTCTTCTTGCTTGGTGTATGTGTACCCAGTCCTTCACCCCAGGGTGTAAGGAGGAAAGAGAAGCCCAGCCTGGGAGCAGAAGCAGGGGACTGTGGCCCCCCAGAGGGTGAAGGACGGAGGAGGAAGAGGTCGGTTTCCCACCCATAGGCCAGGCAGAAGGAGGGGGCAGTTACTTGTCACCTCAGCAGAGTGGAACACAACTTAGGGGCTGGAGGGTCCCAAGGGGATGCTCAGGAAGGGATTGAGCAGAGGTGGGGTAAGCACAATGGGAGGCCTTTGCTTTGGTAAATGGGGCTGTGGGTCTGCAGTGCAAGGAACCTGCAAGTCCTGCAAACCCAGGGGAGCCCCAGCCTGCTGCCATGCCCAAGCCTCTCTCCAGCAAGCAGAAACCTTACCCTGGGTGGGACTGCAGGGCTTGCCTTGGGAAGCCAGTGGTGCAGAGCACTTGAGGCCAGTGAAAATTGATTTCTCAGTGGGAAGCAAACATTTTCATTTTTGTTTGCATGAGGAGATCCAGTGCTCACTTCGGGCTGGGTCTTGTGGGGACCATGGCAATCTGCTCTGCTGGAAACTCCCTTGGATAGCAGCTCTCCTTGCCAGGGCTGGATCTGAGAGCCTTCAGCCCACAGTCAGCAGCATCTCCCCACCTTGCACTGTCTCGCATCCCAGCCTTTCTTGCTCTTCTGCGAGGCCAAGCAACCAGCAGCCAAAGGGAGAGACAAAAACAAGCAGGAGAGCGCATCTCGCTGATGCCCTCAAGGGGCCTAGAGGTTGGCAAATGTCTCGTAAAGGCACTGGTGACAATGTAAAAAGCTGCTGCCTGCACTGGAAAAGTCAGCTCATGACTCATCCCAGCAGTGATGAAGTTGTGTGCTTGTGTCCTTGCATCTCCTCTTGGCAGTGATACAGCCAAAAGGACCAGGAGCATTTATACCTACCCTGAGAGGTGACTCAGCTGTCCCCTCTCCTTCCACCTACGGCCACCACCTAGCCCACTTTAATGCATCTCACTGGTGGCACTGGTTGGGAGCTAATGGAAGAGGAGTGGTTGTGCCCAGGAAAATGGGCAGAAGCTCTGAGCCTGCCAATCTGCATGTGGTGGCCTGCAGGTGTGTTTGGTTCCAGGCTGGGCTTCTGGAGAGCAAAGGTGGGTGGACCTGGTCTCCTAAAGTCCTTTTGACACTGAGTGCTGGCCTGTTCAGTGACTCGTCCCATGTCTGCACACCTGAGCTGAGCTCTTTGGAGGAACCTTCGGCATGGGGAAAGAAAGAGGCAACAATCTGACCAGATCCCTCCTCCTCTCCTCTCCTTCCTCCATGGAGCCAGAGAGATGGTGTTGCTCCTTGGACAGCCTGTGATCTTCTGAACGGCTGAGAAAGCTCCTGTAAAGAGACAAGGTCAGGCTGTGCACTACAGGGGCTGCAGACAAGCTAGAGGAGAGAGGAACCTGCCCAGGGATGCCCACAGTGGGCACAGCAGGGGAAAGGAGTTACCCCAGAGACCTGCTGGATGCTTTTGGCATGAGCAGGGTGGTGGGACAAAGCTGAGGCATGACAGGAGGGTATTTCCCCGAGCACTCCAGAGGAGGTTTGATGCCTGCTTGAGCCACGGCTGATGGTCTTCCTAGCCAGCAGCACTCAGGGATGTGTGAACCCCACAACAGCACCTTTTTACTTTCCAGCCCCAAATGTCTCTTTGTACAGATGGGTCTGCTGGAGGGGCTCTGGCCAGGTGATTAGGCCCTGGATGACTGCCAGAGCGTCAAATAACCTGAGATCCTCACCTCTCCTCTCATGACTAGGACCCCCCAAAGACACTTCCTCAAGAAGGCCCTGGCAAGAGATGGTGCCCCCGGGGCTAGGGGCATGAGGTGGCACTCAGGTGTGCACTGATGCTGCCATGGCTGGAATGAAGGGATCCTTGGATGAGCTTGCCTGGAAGGGGAACCAGGGAACACATGGGTGGGGGGGACGGGCACTGGCTGCTCCAGCCTGTGAAACTCATTTCATCCTTCCTCCACTCTTTCCCTGAGCTACACCAAGGCAAAACTGGCCAAGGCATTCCCAGCCTAGCAAAAAGACAAGCTCTGCTCTCAGTATTTGTGAGATTTCAGAAGATGTCAGGCTGGAGCTGCACTAGTCTTAAGTTGGGCTCCACAGAGAGGACCATCGGAGCTGGCAGGGTTCCCTGCGCCATCCCCTGTGCTCCCCTTCTCCTTCCCGCTGGAGCCATCCTGGCTTGGGGACCTCAGCACCAGTGAAGGAGATGACAGGACCTGCTCCCTCAGCACAGCGTGCTGAACATCACAAAGATGCACTCCTACCAGCCCCAACTGCGCTCTTGTGGGGGGTGAAGCAAAAGCAACGTGACTCACGATGCCGTGGGAAATGGAAGCAGAGACTAAAATTACCTAATCAGGTATCAGGGTTTAAGTTCTCTGATGCTGTGTATAATAAACAGATTTTTTTTTTTGTATTAATAGCCTGCCTTTTCTTGGGGAATTGCAGGGTTTGGGTTTGTTTGTTTTGTATTTTTTTGGGTTTGGGTAGTTTGTTTTGTTTTGTTCTGTTCTTTTTTTTTTTTTTTTTTTTTTTTTTTCTAAGATTACTTTCTCTTGGCACAGAGAAGAGATGATTAAAGTATTGGCTAAATTCACAGTCTGTTTTGCCTCTTGTTGATGGAAAATCCCCAGCACATTGCAATGTTGTTACTGGTTTAATCTGGACTCTGTCAACATTTCCCCTGGAGCAGCCTGCTATTCCATCAGCGTGGGCAGGAGCTGGAGATGCTGGTCCCCACTGCTCCCGTCCCACCGCTGAGGGTGGGATCTCCACTGGAGGGGCTTGTGCCCCCGAGCAGCAGAAATGCCTGCTGCCACCGTGAGCCCGAGGGATGGGATGTGCTCCGACATGGCCGTATGGAGGGGCACTGTCACCTGCAGCCCCCTCCTGGTGCTCTCACCTGCAGACTGCTGCCTCCCCTTAGGCACTCTGCAAGGAGGCAGGGACACAGCCCTGTGCTGGCACCTACTGCTGTCTTCAGCCACGACTTCAGAAGACATTACTGGCTTGTTAACCCCCTAATTAGCACTCACCCAGGACTTGGCACACTAAGCACCAGTGGGTGCCAGGTGGCAGACATGAAAGCCATTAAACACAAATTAGAGCATTGTTTCTGCACATACAGTTTTTAGCTGCCTGATCCAAGAGAGGGTGTGGGTGCCGGAGCTGCCTGGCCCCCTCTCAGCAGTCGCTGGCACCAAAGCACACGTCGTGTCCGTGGGTGACCCTGAGCTTCCCCGGTGCTACACATCTGCAGCAGTGCACAGACGCTGTCCTGCTCTGCTCCCACCCAGCCCCTCTCCCACCTCCCCAGCACGGCCACCACGAGGTGCTTCTCCTGTTCTTTACTCACTGAGGACAGGTAACACCATAATCCACGAGAATCTACAGGTTGCAGGGCCTCTCCTCTTCCAGAGAGCACCCTGGGGGGGAGGCAAGAGGGAGCAAGCTGGGAGCCAGGAGGAGAGCTGGTACAGCCAGATCCCTTCAGAGATCTGTTGAGCCAAGCATCAAGCGTAGAAGACACTTGATGTGCCACAACCCATCCTCGCCACTGAGGCTTGGAGAGGCCAGAAGACCTGTGTCAGTGAATAAATGAATAAATACACAAGACAGTGCAGAGCTCTGCGTGCTAAAGGATATTAACCCAGTGCAGAGCTCGGAGTGCTCACAGAGATGTGAGGGCATTCATCCAGAAAGGAAGTCTCCTGCCTTTCCAAAGACTTTTCAGCCTGACCCAAAAGTGAAATGGTAGGTCACCAGCCAGAAAAGGAAGGGTCAGATATCTTACTGCTGCGGCACGAGCTGCTCTGTTCTTGTGCAATACCAGGGAGCTCCAAAACCCAGCCTGATTTTTCGGGACCTTCTTTCTGTTCCACTCCAACTGCCCTGCGGCATCACTGCCTAAGGTATCTCTGCAAAGGCCCCAAGCAGGAGAAGATATTTACAAACCAAGCTTCCAACAGACATTTATTTGTTTGGGTTGAAATCAATGCACATGAACGAGTGTCGCTCCCGTGTGCTGCACACCTTTGCCATCAGGTAAAACACAGGCCAAATAGGATCGTATGACCAGGACAGCAGCCTGTCTTCTTTTCCACAACCAGCCACACAAACACAGCCGGCAAACACAGAGCAAAACAGGTCAGGATCCTCCCCATCTCCTTCCTGGCCATCCTCCCTGCCTGCCCAAGCACTGCACAGCAGCTGAAGTCTGGCTCCTGGGGCCTGGACGGGTGGAGGTAGGAATGAATTTGGGGACCAAGCAGTGGATCAAGGGCCCTTCCTGGCCTTTGGCTCCCTCTTGGCCCAACAAAACATCCTGGCTCAGGAATTCACAAGGCGAGCACAGTGAGAGGGGTCTTACAGGCCCTGAGCCATGGGTCTGCATGGGTCACAGCGAGTGCCCACATTGCTCCATGTCTGGCTGCAGCGCCGCCAGGCACAGCAGCCATGGGACAGTGGAAGAGCAGGGAGCAAGAGAGGCCCGATCTGTCCCACCAGCTCCAGGCTGGATGCTGCTGATGCTGGCCTGTCACTGCTGCTTGAGCAACAGCCCCAGCCGTGTATTGCGGTGTGGAGGCACCTCGTGCTGTTACGCCAGGCTGGCAAAGCGGAGGGAAGCTCCCTGCAACCCACTCGCCTCTGTGATCCACAGGGCGCTCCCTCCAGCCTGCAGTGGAGCCTCCCCAAAGCAAGGGGAACACCAGAAACCAACAAGGGGTGGTTGTAGGATGCAGTAGGTCGTTAAGAATAAGCAGCACAAAATGTAAGCAGGCTTCAGACGGAAATCATTGAGGCCAGCTCAGAGGAGACCTGAACCAAAGCGGGGTCAAGTTTGCTAGAGATGGCCAGGTACTGTGACAGCCCGTTGGGGCCCTGCACCCTGGCCCGTGAGTGTGCAGAGGGATTGCTTAAGAGCTCGTGGACTTTCATTGCTGCTGGTAAGAACCACATGGAGAGGAGATTGTTCAGGAAGGACAAGTGAGTGGAAACCCCCTTTCAAAGTTTAGAGAACTGGGATTTCTGGCAGTGCTGATAGAGAAATGCAGGAGGAACTTGGACCTGCTTGTGACATTGCACCAGGAAGGGTCCGACTTCAGTGGTTTATAGGGATGAATGTGCTTTCAGGTGCAATGAGAAGAGACAGGTGGGCTGTGACCTCTCTGGCACAGACACGCCAGCCCCTGGGCCAGGCAGAGGCACCCACCACCTCCAGGCCCACCGGCAAGCTGCAGCAGGGCTGAGCTGAAGGCCTCAGCACCTTGGCCAGAGGGCAGCCCAAGCTCCTGGGCAGCCACCCAAAGGGGAAGCCAGCCCAGGCCTGCCAGTAAAACCACACCACCCTACAGGGCTGGCAGGACTGGAGACGTGAGAGGCCTTCACATCCCCTGAGGAGAGCCCCTGTCCTGCTCCAGTGAGTATAGCATCTATACCCACTGTGGAGATGGCTGTGCCATCTCCACTTGGGGATGCTCAGAAGGGACAGCAGGACTGAGACACTGGGTGACCTCAGGGTGCTGTGAGCCCTTCATAAAGGACTTAACTCATGGTGCCAAGCCCAGGGGCACTGGATGGGCGCTGCAGGGCAGGGCTGAGTGCCCTCTTGGCAGTGAGGGCGCCTCTCACCTGCTCTCTCCACCTTCCCTGCCACATTTCTAGTCTCCCGTTTGGATTCATCTTCCTTTGCATGTTGCTCTGTTCTTCTGATTTTGTCTCCTTTCCTCTTTTTCTCTAATTTCCTCTTTTTCCTTGGAGCTGAAACTGAACCCAGTAATAGCGAGGTGGGGAAAGCAGATCATCTGCCCGTAGTTCAACACACTACAGCTGCGCTCAGGTGAAAACATCACAAGAATTACCCCTTCGTTCAGCCAGCTCAGGGGACTGCCCTTTCCACTTCCCACAGAGCTACCCAGAGCCAAAGGGGACTTGGCAATAACATCAAGGCAAACACAGCAAAACCCAGACCATAGACATTCCCCACAAAGAGTCCTTAGGAACCATCCCGCAGAGACTCACAAGTTGGTACAAGGCCAAGGATGAAATCTGTGGCAACAGCTTGTCTTGGATGGTGGAGCACAATGTTCTCCAAATGTTAGCTCCGAGTGCTTGTTTTATTACTCTGGCAGGTGCAGAACCTCTTTGTCGTGGGCTCACTGCTGCACACACCTCTGCCAAGCTGAGCTCAGGTGGGATTCAGTGTTTGTGATGTCATGGAGGAGACGACCGTTGACGTGGCACCAAGGAGACATGCCATCATTCAAGCTTGCACCAGCCTACTTGGAAAGTCTCTTCAGTGGCGGTGCTGCAGTGGGAAGCATGAATAATGACGGGAGGTTGAAACTCTCAGAGGACAGCAGTTAGTGGACTCTGGCTGGAGACCTGGGGAGAAAAGGAAAGCAATAGGAAACCATGGGTTGCAACCACATTATTCCCTTCATGCTTCTCTCCATCTCCTTGGCCTCCTCCCAGCCATCACCACTGCTGCCTCCCTTCCAGCCCCTCTCAGGATGCAGTGGGGCTCTGGCATCTTTCCCCAGTGACCGCCCCATAAAGCAGGGCTGCAGCCTGGTGGTCCCTCACACCCCGTTCCTGCTGTGCCAGGAGCTCTGTGTCCCACATATCAGCACTCACCCATCCCGCACGGGCAGCCCCAGTACCCCAAGGAACCCCTGTCACCCAGCACAGGAGGCGTACACTACCACGGTCATGTCCTGTGCAGAGGAGCTGGGGACTGGCTACATGATGGAGCAGGTGAAGCCACAGCACTCCTTGAGCAGCGTGAGGCCTGTCTTGGTCATATATGGGGCGGAGGTTTGCTGCCCCCTGGAAGTCATTTTCTTCTCTTTGACAGGAGCTATGGAGAGAGGCATTGTTACCTTTAGGGTTGGTGTCTGCTTGCTGACAAGGGCACAGGCCCATTGCTTCTTCTGAGAGCTCCTCTAAGGGTTGTGGTGCTGCCCTTCCTCACACAGAGGCACTGGGACCCCGGGCAGGAGATGCCCACCACACTGGGGAGGTGTTCCTCCGGCAGTGATGGAGGCACGGTGAAGGGTGGCCTGCCACCAGAGGCCATGAAGAGAGGATGGCTGGATGGATACCGTGACTTGTGATCTCAGCTTAACTGTGTGATGAAACGGAAGGGGATGGTTAGAAAAGGTCAGATGAAGTACATGAACCATGAAAGGACACCCACTTGTCCCAGTTCTCATAGGACATGCTGGCTGAGAAGTGCCAGGAGGGTAAATGGAAGCACAGCATCTCTACTGATTTGTGATGTTTCCACAATATGATCTCAAGCACCAGCACCCCAAAGTTGCCATTTCCCCACACCTTCCTCCAGCAACAGACGGCCTCCAGGTAAGCTCGCCCCACTAAGACCAGTGAAATCTTGTGAGCAAAGTGCTTAGCGAAGGGAGAAACTGGCAGGGAGATTCAATGGGAGGAATAAAACTCATCAGCCACCTACTTGCTTTCTGGAGGTAGCTTTTGGAGAGCTTACTTTGCAGGAATTCTGCCATTTCCTTGTCTTCTTCTCTCTCCCTGTGATAAAGAGATTGGTTAGTACCTGGGAAAGGAGCAGCGAGGCATCTGGCAAGGCATAATGCTGATCTAAGGACAGATTGCACTGTTCTCATTGCAAAGAATAAATTGTACCCAGCTACCTGAGCCTCTCAAACTCCACATCGTCCACCAGAAAATCCCGAGTTTCCACCAGCTTGTGTATCTGCTGCACCAGCTCCTCCTCCCTCTGCTTCTCCTCGTTGGACTTCTCGGTCTCTGCAGCACAAGGAGCATTTTTCACACAACAGCAGGGGTCAACACTCCCGTGCCAAGGCCAAGCTTGCTCTGCCCCACTTGGAAGCAGATATGACAGCAGGGGAAAAATCCAACCCAAAGTGCCTGGACCCAGATACAGCCTGCTAAATAAGCTAGAACCTCATCTCAAACCACCTGGGTCTGGTGTGATCAAACTTTGAATTTTGAGTTTCTCACCAAAATTCCATGGGGATGAGCATTGCTAGATGCAACTGGGAGCTTCACAAAGCAGAGAAAGGGTCACTAAGCAAAGTAGCCTCACTGGTCGGACACCATGGCTCTCTAGGGGTCACTGCTGAAGAAGGTGGGCACCTGGTCCCAAGGTGCTCAGAAATGTCAGATTCAGATGTCATCCTCCTGCCAGGATGTGCCTAACTCACATTTCCCATGCCAGCACACCCAGCCACAGTCTTAGTCTCCAGAGATCCCACCTGGCTGCCACTCAGCCAGGTCCTTGAGAAACCAGCCAGGGATCCAAGTGACTCAAAAACAGAAGCGGGGAATTATCAACAATGCCCATGTGCTCTGGGAACACGTTTCACCACTATCCCATACAGAGAAAGACATGAAAACAAACACGATCCACTGCTTTTCATAGCCTTAATTCCTGCTGAGCACCATCCCTGTGATCTGACCCAGTGCATCTGACCTGTCAAAACATTGTCAGCCTACATGGGCTCCATCCACCCATAATGACAAGGATGATCACAAGTGTCTGCCAGGCTATTTTGTATGTACTAGCCCTGGTTGTCACCTGCATGCCCAGACTGACCTCCCTTAAGCAGTATGGGGCCCATTTGTGCCACGTATCTTTGGGCAGTGAGTTAGTGAAGACCCAGGAAACTCTCACATCACTGTGATGTCATGTTCTTTATAAATTGGTACATACTGGTAAGCAGGATACATAGTGATCCTTGGGGATTGGGCTAGATGACCTTTAAAGGTTCCTTCTAACCCAAAACACTCTATGACTCTATAAGATGATAGAGGAGTGTTAAATCTAAATGGAGAGCTACCTTGGGAGGAAATTGTGACTGTCTGCGCTGCAGCTATTTAACACCATTTCTGAATTCAGCAGCCAGCTCCAAAATCAATCCAGCACACGATGGATCAATCTCCAGTTTTCCTTCAGCTAAATAAAAATGCAGCAAAATTCACAGTATGGGGCGAACCCTGTCAGCAGGGTCTCAGCAGTTACGTAAACTGTGTATTGATCTGTAGTTTAAAGTCTGCTATGTATTGATGGGAGGTGCTGCTGGGGGGGGCTGAGTAGACGGAATTCATTCTCATCATGTTGTTAGGAACACCCCCAGAAAACAAAGGCTTCTCCTCCAATTGTGCTCTTGTACAGGGAGTGATTTTGAGCTCCTTCCTGGCATAAAAAGCTGATCTGAGACACAGCCACTGGTCTTTCACCATGAAGAGTTAATGGAAAGTCACAGAGCCTTGGCCACAGCCTCTTGCAGCAGCTCCCACCTGTCTGGGGGGAATTGAAGCACTTTAGAGTGTCATTAGGATGCCATGAAAATCAGAAACATCAAGCTGGCCACAAACATATCGGCTTAGTTGGGGTTAGTTAGCAGTCTCCATTCCTGAATTAGAGCATGCCAGAGTTAACCCACTGTACAAACACTGCACCTTTTTTTTCCAACCTGCTGATGTCAGAGTCCATCATGACCACGGTATCTCTCTGAATTATTAAAGGCACTTTGGTCTGGTGAGATTTCATGCCACAGGTCTGGCTGAGCTCTCAGTAAGCACTGACATCTTTTAATCTTTCTTAGAACCAAACCTCAACACCTATTTTTGTGAATGATCTGCTGCTACAGTCTCACAAAGCCAGCAATTTGCAGGATTTTTCCAGCACAGCCTGATTTGAGCCAAGTTATAAAGAAAGCATAAAGAGCATCCCTCATGTAAGCAGCATTCCTGCTTCAGTTGAACCCGGGAACACTGAAAAGACTTGAAATTAAAGACCAAAGCAGATGAAGGAAAGCCAGCCACATTCCTCAGTCTTCAGAAAACAGCAAGTTTAATTCTGTTCCTAAGCCACCATTTAAGTCAAGCCTTAATTTACAAACTAGAAGCTGTTTGAATTAAAAATCCCTATGAGATGTGGGTCTACATTTCTCATGCAGCTCCCGTCTTCATGGCACAATCTTCCCCCCACACCAGCCTGAACCTCCCTGTGATGCGGCCAAGTTCTATTAATCTGACCAAGACCTGCATATTAAGCAGCAGTTGGGCTCTAACCTGCCTCGGTCTGTGTGCTGGTGTTTCACAAGCACACGCAGCATAGCAACACTACAGCAGCAGAAAAAGTCTCTGCCACCCTTGGCTTGGGGATAACCTCGGGCACAGACCCGCTGAGCTGAGCTGCTCTGGGAAGCAGATGTGCGCAGCTGGACCCAGGCATCGCCCCCTGCTACCCACTCTGCGGTCTCAGTGAGCACAGCATCTTCAGCGAGGTACCTGTGGTGGAAGTAACCGAGGTCCGGATCTTAAGGCTCACATGAGTACAAATAAGCAGGGACCTGACTCCCACCTGGTCCTGAAAACAGGGCCACAGTCCTTCCTGGGGCTGAATGGGGATGTCCTAGGAGGAGGCACAGCTTTATGAACAGTGATGGCAATACTGTGTGGGGAAGCCCTTCTTGTTCTTTCTTGTTCAAACCTGGAGTTGTTTGGTGTGTGTTTTCATAAGAGTATTTTGTCTGAAGGGGATCCTTTAGAGAGCTGAGATTTGGCCACTGAAGGGCAGGTCTGGCTGTGACAGGGACACCCAGCGCCCACCTTACCCTGGCTGCAACCAGGAGCCCTGCCAGGCTGCTGACAGACATCTCTGACATGGTCACAGCACTAATTCATTGCTGTTGAGGCCTTTGAAGGCCACTCTCACCCCGCTGCTTCCAAGGTGCGGTCTCACAATGTTCCCTGCTTCTCCCCTCAACTCACCCCAGCCATGTTCTCAGTGGATGCGGCAGGTCCCACCATTCACTGCAACCTAACTCAACCCTTCCCTGTCTTCCCCCTCTACCAGACCCACACTGCTCCTCAGAAAACTCGTATTTCTTCCCCTTTCTGTTTCCTCTGCTGTCTGCCCAGGCTTGCACACGGTCTCCCTGTCCCAAGAAAGATCTCAGGTCAGACCCAAGGAGCCACGTTCCTGCTGCTCATGCACTGCCTTCAGCCGCAGCATTTCTGGGAGCATCCCAAGGGGGGGCCTGGTGAAGAGCTTCTTGGATTTCATAGCAGTCTTTCTGCTGAGTGCAGAGGCAGGGTGCAGCTCTTTTAAGTTCTACAAAGCCTTACCTGGAAGGGCTATCAGTTTTTGAAGCTCCTTTTTCAGCCGGCTAATTTCTTTGCAAAGCTGAATGTCATCCATCCTGCAGAGACACAAATGAAATCACTGAGGGAAACTCTGGGAGAGGAAAGGTGTAAAACGTCCTGAGCAAAACCCAACACATGCCCTCAGTGCCCACAGTGGGGAGCGCAGATCTACCTGCCTTCCCATGGGAATCGGCGCCACTTCATCTCAGAGCTGCTTTTGCAGCTAAAAGGGTTGTGTCACCGGCTGTTGGCAAAGCAAAAGTTTTGTCACTCTGATGACAATGATACCTTATTAAAACCTGGCACATGCAATAGCAGCTGTGTTTCTTCTCAAAAAAAAAAAAATTACATTCCTTAAATAGCAAAATCCAAAAGCAAAGGGAAACTGCCACCACCGAGAAAAGTCTGACACTTTAACACTGGCTTTCTGCAGAAATGAAAAAGAGAGTCAGAAAAATGAAATACGACACGGGAAAAGTGTGCAAACTTTGCAGGTGCCCGCTGAGGAGCAAGGTCATTTCAGCAAGAGAAAAGGTGCCTGCTGAAGCCGTGGGCAATGAAATCATCTCATGCCAGCAGCAAGACACCAAGAAGGACAAGCCTGAGGAGGCACGGAGCTTAGCTCAAGTGTCAGCGGCAGGGTGGCACACACTGTGCTGGGGCAGTGTGGTGATGCCTGGGGAGGAAGAGGAAGCACCATGGATGTTCAGCCACCCCCAAAGGTGCACCGGTGCGAGTGCAGCTAGTGGAGAAGGCTCAACCCAATTTACTCATTGATTTGTCACAAAAAGTATCACTTGCTTGTGCCCTCACTTGGACAAGACTGAGGAATGATGATGTCTGGTCACAGTGAACTTTAATGCCTCAGTTTGAAGGGTTTTGTGCACTCTCCAACGATGAGGGAAACCCCAACAGCTGACAGTGCTCATGGCTGAGATCTCTCTCTACTGTGAACCAAGCCACCCTCGAGCACCAGGTAGGTGACACCAGAAGGTGAGAGAAGTCACAACTCCAATAACCAAGTGCTGCCCCTGGTTCGTTGCTGTGTTCCCCACCACTCTCCTGTCAGCAGCCTCTAACATTAGAGCCCTGCTTGCTTTGTTCAAGGTCTTTTCCTCAAAGTCCTCCTGCCTTCTGCCAGCAGCTCGTACGCAGAGAGAGCAGTGGTCCAAGGGCCACCGAGCCTCATCTGCTTCCCTCTAGTCTCCAGCACTGCATTAGCCTGGGGCTGGCCAAGGCCAGCCACATCTCCAACCAAAGCATGATGAAACTGACCCATCTGACACTTCTGTTCCTGCCCTGAGCCCTCCCTGAACACCTCTCACATTATGCCTCACTGAGAGGACTGGGAAAAGCCCAAGTTGCATCCTGAGCCCCAGCACTGTCCACCCAGCCGGCAGCTGCTAAAGCAGCTTCTCCTCGGCACTGAGGCACCCAGGAAACGAAGATCCCTAGTCAGGGGATTTGGGCCACTGGCTCATTTGAAATCAAGGAATCAGAAACCCATTTTTATTTTTACCTTGACAGAGACTCTGTATGTCCTCCTGAACCCTACCAAGCACCCCAGCATCTTAGCATGAGCTTCCCAAGGTCATCCAAGACCTGAAGGCAAGCGAACTCACTCCTTGGATGCTGTGGAGGGTACATGGCACAGCATCCAACCTGGAAGAACTCAGCTGAGATTTTTAGCAAGCTCCACGTCTGTGAGTGATGAGAAACCCTAAAAGATGATCCGTGTCTACAGATAATACACAGTCGACTTATGAGCTGGTGCCACCTTGAGCAGATGTGCCTTCATTATTAAAAGCCCTGCCTGCACCTTCAGTAATCCTGCTGGCCCTTCCACTGAGTCACGCTGTCCACCCATCTGGGATGAGTCACGCTGGAGCTACTCGAAGCTGCAGCTTTGTCAGCTGTGCCGAGGACACCAGAAATATTAATTAGAGAAAAGAAAATGAACAGACTGATGAAGAGGGACCCCGTGTGATATCGCTGTAGGAGGAGAATATCCCAGGCAGAGGAAGTCTTTCCTCTTGGCTCTGTTATTCCCTTGCTCCATCTGACAGGGCGTTCATTTGTTTGCAGACTGCACTGAGCAGGTCCACCAATGCCAAGGGCTGGTGGTGGCTGTGTGGGAAGAAGAGGGAGGTCTGTCTGTCCTCGTATCGCCTGCTCCTTGTGCCCAGGTGGCTGAACCCTGAGCTTCTGCAAAGAGCACGAGCAGGAGGGCTACACAGGACACATGGGCAGCTGGCTGATCAATGGTGATAGACATTAAAATTAAAATAGAGTCAAATGATAAACTGAAATATTAAAACTAGAATTGAATTAAATCATTTGAAAACTGATAATAAAAGTAATGAATGGGTGGTAATAAAATTGTCATTTCAATAAAACTTGGGAGAGACTGCAAACGCAAACACCCAGGAGGCTGCTGCTGGAGCTGGGATTATTTCTGCCAACTGAGATAACGTTGCAGCATCAGCCACGGCTGTGCTGCCCCGCCTGGCCCTGGGATCAGAGCAGGTCACTCCTGCACAGAGCAGGTGAGGTATGAAACTGCACCTCTCGTAGGAAATTCAGACCTTTCTTTTGCCCTATAAAGGGAGAAATACCAGGAGTGTCATTGTTTTCCACAGCACAGACGTCTCAGAAATGTTGGAACGTTTTAGGTTGACATCTCCAGCAAGAAGAAAACGCTGATCCCTATGGACTGACTAGACAAGTCACATCTCTGCTTGGTGGCACATCAATGGAGATGTTCGCCTCCCTGAGCCCTACAGTCCAACTGATCCTATTTTTTCCCCCCATTGGGAAAAAAGCCCCGCTGCAGCCCCACATCCCCATCCTGTCTAAACCTGTCATGCAGAAGCCAGAGCTGGGAGTTCCCTTGTACCCAGCTGCTCAGAAATGCAATTGTGGTGCCTCCAAAAACTTCCCAGTGATGAATTTTGCAGCTGTACTCACCCCAGGACATAGAAAACAAAAAAATGGGATAGGGAAAACCAAGAGCTGTGAGTTTTGACAGCACCTGTGAGATTTAGGTACTGGTTGCCATGGAAAGCATTTAAGTACTTCACTTTTTATGACTTCCAAAAATCCTTTTCAGCAATAGATTTGGGACAAACTGTGCTGATCCCTCACAGAGGTCATCACTCCAAATCTGAGCCATGAGACCACAGCTCAGCTCACGGCTACCGCAGGCAGCGGGTTTACGTGGGCACTGCCAGGCTCCTGTCATCCCTGTGGTGCAGCAGCATGTTAAGTGCTGCAGCCCGGTAAGTACTTTTTTTTTTTTTTTTTTTTTTTTTTTTTTTTTTTTTTGCAATTACCGTTTAAAAATCACAGGTTTGGGGCTGACCTGACAGCATGGGAGCTCAGGACTGGGCTGACTATAGCAAGTTAGTGATATTAAAAAGCATGATCAATTCAGACCATGAATGCTAGTATCATTGCAATTCAAATCATAACTGCTTGGTGAATTTTGATTTGGATCATTGAGATTTTAATGAGGCCAACAAATAACATCTCACTTCCATGTGCGTGGCATGTTCCCTCTTTGCCCACACCAGGACTTTGAGGGTTGCCCTAGGGCAGTGCAGGGAGCTGGGAGCCCCATTTCCATGGGTCTGACTCAGCTTTCTGCAGCCCTGAGCTGACCCAGAGCATGGCCCTCATCATATTCCTGGCTCAGAGGCATCTTGGCCAAGTACCCTGCTTTGCCTCTCGCTGATGGCATGCAAGTCTTTACAAGCTGGAGACCACATGCATGATATGCAGAGCTGTACTGGGAGCGCCATCTGTTTATCTCATGCTGCAGTGAGCCTTCCAGCCCCTTGGATGTTTGCTTTTTTTCCCTGCTGCCTCCCAGTTGCATCTGCCCATTAAGCCAGAGTCTGGACTGCAGACCCCAGTAGCCCCAGAGGGGCTGTGCAGCTTTGTCGCAGCTTTGCTTCATGTGTTTTTCTCTTGTGGCCATCCCTCTGCATCAAACTGGCTTTATTTCTGCTTCTTCAGTAAAGCTCTCAACACAGTTTCTCGTAAGATCCTACTGGACAAAATGTCCAGCACACAAAAACATCATCCAATGGGTGAAAAACTGGCTGACAGGCAGGGCTCAAAGGGTTGTGGTAAATGGGCAGCCTGTCACCAGTGGGGTGCCCCAGGGCTCCATTTTAGGACCAGCTCTCGTCAATGTTTTTATAAACAATTTGGATGTAGGACTAGAAGGTGTTTTGAGCAAATTTGCTGATGACACTAAACTAGGAGCTGTTGACTCTGTTGATGGTGGAAAGGCGTTGCAGAGAGATCTGGACAGATTGGAGAGCTGGGCGGTCACCAACTGCATGAAGTTTAACAAGGCAAGTGCCAGGTCCTGCACCTGGGACGGGGCAAACCTGGCTGCACGTACAGACTGGGCAACGAGACGCTGGAGAGCGGCCCCGCAGAGAGGGATCTGGGGGTCGTGGTTGACAGCAAGTTGAATATGAGCCAGCAGTGTGCCCTGGCAGCCAGGAGGGCCAACCGTGTCCTGGGGTGCATCAAGCACGGCATCGCTAGTAGGTCAAGGGAAGTGATTGTCCTGCTCTACTCTGCGCTGGTGCGGCCTCACCTCAAGTACTGTGTGCAGTTCTGGGCACCACAGTACAAAAAGGACATGAAACTGTTGGAGAGTGTGCAGAGGGGGGCGATGAAGCTGGTGAAGGGCCTAGAGGGGAAGACATATGAGGAGCGGCTGAGGTCACTGGGCCTGTTGAGCCTGGAGAAGAGGAGGCTGAGGGGAGACCTCATCGCAGCCTGCAGCTTCCTCATGAGGGGGAGTGGAGGGGCAGGTGCAGATCTATTGTCCTTAATCACCAGTGACAGGACCCATGGGAATGGAGTCAAGCTGAGGCAGGGGAGGTTTAGGCTAGACATCAGGAAGAGGTTCTTCACTGAGAGGGTGGTCGCACACTGGAATAGGCTCCCCAGGGACGCAGTCAAGGCACCAAGCCTGTCGAAGTTCAAGAAGCGTTTGGACTGTGCTCTCAGACATGCGGTCTGAATTTTTGGGCAGACCTGTGTGGGGCCAGGAGCTGGACTCGGTGGGTCTCTTCCAACTCAGGATATTCCATGATTCTGTGATTCTTTTTGTCAGGGCCACTTTGATCTTGGCACTCTGTGCACCCAAATTCTCCATGCTGATACTCCAAAAGGGAAGAGCTCAGTGGAGACCATTGTGCCGACAACCTGGAGCATGGGTAAGTCAGTCCTTCTCCTCCCACACCACAGCAGATCCCGATATATATCCTGAGAAAATGTTCTTCATCACCCTCAGCCACTGCAGCTCAGTGACTATTGATTGCCTTAAATATGAAAGGCATCCAGAATTTTACTCCAAAACTGTTTTGACTATAGCCCTGAGCCCTGGAGAAAACCCTCCACATCTGGACGCAAAGGCTGTGCTGGGAATGAGGGACCGAGGCTGGTTCAGACACATCGGTGCTGGGAGGAGGCGTAACGCTGCAGTGTGGGGCCAGAAAACTGCAGCCACATGGCTCTTTAACAGCCAGAGACTGGCGTGCTGGGGCAAAGAAATATCTCCAGAGAGCAGCGATGAGCCACCAAACCCCAGGGCCCTTCTCAATCCCAGCCCAAGAGCTGAGCATGAACCTGCTAAGATGGGGTGCTCATGGTGGAACATGGGCATGTTTTAGCTTGGTTAAACCCATGCCTTCAGCTCTGCTTGCACAGAAATAGGTTGGCTCTCAGCACTCACATGTATCGCAGCTCTGACTCCCTCCTCACCAGGATCTCCCTAATCCTCTCGATTTTGAAGAGCTCCCCTTCGATGTCATCGATGGTGGTGGTGGAGTCGGCCATGGAAACAATTTCATCCTCTGTAAAGGAAAACAGAGCCACATCAGTCAGCAGCTGACATTTAAGTGCTGAGGACTATGGGATTTCCCAGACCCCCTGCAAACACCAGGCAGCATCATCAGTAAGCATGTGCAGTTTTAAGCTCTTTTCCAAGTTGCTGTTGCAAGAGGGAACAGCCTGACACATTCATGGAAAGAGCACTTCGGGAAACCCACTTGGGGAAACAGTCAGGAAAAGGGGGTGTCATTGACTCAGGACAAGAGGCAAAAACGTCACAGCAAAATGTGGGAAAAAGAGGCTCTCATATTTCAGAAGAGCGTGGTGGCAAGCTGGGATGAGAGTCCAGTAGGCATCCTCCTGCTCTGACCACCAGCTCTGCCTCCACTGATGTCCCACTGGTGTCCCACTGATTCAGGCAGTGCCTGCAAGCCTGCACAGCCCGCAGCAGCCCCAGCCTGTTTTATGGGATAGATGAGGCCAGCTCCCAGCTCCCTGCCAGTCTGGCTCTCAGCATCATGTCACCGAGCTTGTTATCAGTGACGTGCAGCAGCGCATTCATCACACGCAGGCTAATCTGGCTCTCCTGTGATGTACACACAGGAGATGTGTGCAGGATGCAGCACAGGTCGGGGAGGGGGGGCTCTGCAGCTACAGCAAGGCCAGGCTATGAGAAAACATTAACAATCACATCAATCAGGGGAAATTTGTGCTTCCTTTGGATCTCCACAGTGCACATCTCTGCTGCGAGACTTTGCCTTTCTGCAGCCCTGTGATTTCACCCATGCAGGGCAGGAAGAGATCAGTACAAAGGCACAAGGCAAAGCAACCCGCACTCACTGGTCCTCTTCCCCTCACTAAAAACTGCTGCAGGAATTGTTCCCAGAGTGAGGCATGTTTCCAAAGCTGCTGGTGGAAAAGGTTTAATAGTGGAAATATGAATAGTTTAGGTTAGCGTAACTGGCTTGGGGAATAGTTCTCTTCCCTTTCTGGCTTAGAAACTAATGAGGATTACTTGGAAAATGCCTCCCTCTCCAGCAGTCATCCAGGCCACTTTCAGCCTACACCAGCATGCCAAATCCTCGGTCATTCCCCATCCCAAACTCTTGGGATGCTTCCAGGAGACAGTGCCTGCTCAGGACAGACCAAAGGATAAGTGGGCTGGATGCGCTGCCTCCCATCAGCTCTTGCCTCTGCTGCAAACAAGCCCAGGACCCCCCCCACCCCCCAAGCCCCCAGCCTGGTTTCCATCGGCCTGAAGGGGTTGCTAGGGGACCGGACTGGGGTTGCTACGGGACCAGGGATGCGGTTGCTACAGGACTGGGCTGCTGTTGCTAGGGGACAGGACCTCGGTTGCTAGGGGAGCGGGATGCTGAGCTCCCGTCCCGAGCATCCTGCTGCACTGCAGGCCCGCAGCTCCTCGCGGCTGCACCCGGGCATGGGCAGGTGGCTGGTGGCAGTGCTCACACCTCCCTGTATGTGTGCCCTGCTCACACCTCCCTGTATG
>CM021748.1:2149436-2194771 GCA_011075105.1 Heteronetta atricapilla
CCTGCAGGTGTGCCCTGCTCACACCTCCCTGCAGGTGTGCCCTGCTCCCACCTCCCTGTATGTGTGCCCTGCTCACACCTCCCTGCAGAAGGCAGCAGACAGGCAGGTAACACACCCCAGGGTGCAGACCGAACGGCTGTCGTACACTTGTAGGCACTCCCTGGGGCAGCTGCCTACACTTCGGTGCGGCTCTAGACCTGTCAGGGAAAAGCTGCATTGCTCCAAGTGTCCCTTCAGTGACCAGGCTGAAATGACAAGGCTGATTGTTTTACAGATGCTCCAGTAAACAAAGACACGAGCTGACTGCAGCCAAGGACAGATCTGAGCCCTGCTTGGAGCACGGGGGTGGGCCCGGGGGAGCGGTGCTGCCACTGCTGGCCTGGGTGGGTGGGGAATCACCCGGCACTGCTCTGATCACTGGTGGCAGAAGTGCATGGCTCAGGCCATCAGCCAGCTGCTTCCCACCCACAACAGTGAGCACAATGGCTTGAAACAGGTGTCAGCATCACTCTTTCTCCCTTCTCATCCCAGAACCTCATTAGCTGCAGCCATCCCAGCTGTGGGAACGAATCCTCACCCGTGCACACGAAGGGAGGAGGAGGCAGTGCTGGGCGCTGTCAGCCCACAGGCAGCTGCCCACAGGGGTGAGAGAGCTCCTGGCTCAGCTCGGGCTGGGTTCAAATCAGCAACAAGGGAATTCAGCATGGCTGGGGACATGGTGCACAGGAGGAGCTGCCCTCATGCACCCCGTGGCCACCTTTCTGTAGGACAGCAGAGGCTGGAGTCAGGAGTGACCCATGGGGTGGTGACGAGGGACAGGTCTACGCCATGCAGCAGAGCGATGGTTGCAGGATTTGAGCTGGAAGCTCCCCTTGGTGGTGTGGTTGGTGGTGTGGTTGGGACGCGGCACTCTGTGTCCCTAAGGCAAGACGTATCATCAGCATGGCAGGGAAGATCTCACCAGAGCAGTAAGTCCTGGAGAAGAGCTCTAAGCAGGGAGTCATGTGCCTGGAGCTGCGTAATTCAGGAGCAAGGGCAGCCCCAGGTGAGAGCTCCTGCAAAATGAAGCCCAAAACCCCCTGGCAAGAGCACCCTTCTGCCTCTGCCATTCGGTCTACCACCAGCCCCCAACTCTTCTCTCTGTTTTCTTACAATCTGCCCCAAGCACCTTCTCCCCACCCGTTCTATTTTCATTGAGGAATGGAGAAAGTCCTCGGGATCAGAAACCCCAGGCTAGTGCTGCTGGGGCTTTTCGTAAGGGTGAGGCCCTGCCCAACATCAGCAAATCCTTCACGTTGATTGGCACCAAGAAGACACAGGGGCTTGGGAAGCAGGACCGGAGACACTGTGGGGCGCAGGAACACCTGGGCGATGGGAAACAGTGCTAATCCTCTGCACAAAAAACATCCATCAACCTTCATGAGAAACCAGTGAATCCACACAGGCAGCAACCCAAGGGCTACTGATAGGATGCCCTACCCTATAGGATGCTGACAGGATTAACTTGCTGGTGGAGACTCCTTCCATGCACCAGCATCTGCCCAGGACCACAGGCGGTCTTGCTAAGAGCTGAACATCTGAGCAGGGGCAGGAGCACAGGATGGGCAAGGAGACGTTGACAGAAGCAGGTTTGCTCAACCCTAAGGAGAAAAGGTTAAGGGGGATGTCATGGCTGTCCTCAGCTACCTAATGGGAGGAAGCAGAGAAGAGGAACACAGACTTCTTTAGGAGATGTGCAAAGATCAGGCAAGAGATGACGAACATAAGCTCATGAACCTCATGGGAGGTTCCAGTTAGATTGCAGCAAAATGTTTCCCCTTAAGAACTGGGACTGGAGAGGTAAAGGGATCTGATCCTTGGTCCAAGATTTCTTCTGGACAAAGCTGTGAGTGACCCAATCTAACTAAGCCTGCTTTGAGCTGGGAGTTGGGCTTGAGATCTCCAGCTCTCCCTCCTGATCCAAATTCCTCCGTGATTCCATGTGATGAGGTAAATCAGTGATGAATGAATGGGATTTGCCTGGATCTTCTCTGCTAGCACCGGAGATGCTTTCTCCAGGCAGACGTGGGGGATCCCAAGTCCCTGATCCCCCCAGCGATAGGCACAGACCACACTGCAGCTCCCCGCGCAGCCTGGGGCACCGTGCCCCAGTGTGATGGCAGCGGCTCCATAAAGCCACCGCAGATGGAAGCGTGGACACTCGGAGCTCATGAGGGACTGAAAGCCAGCACGTCCTGCAGACAGCTGGGCCAAAGATGTGCCCAGAGGTGGTTTTGCCAAGCTGAGAATGGGTTTCTAACACCCATTTCTAAGTGCCTGGCAACAGCGAGGAGCTATGGCAGGGGTGTTCATTAAGCCTGTGTCCAAGCTCACAGTCTGAGTGTCCCTTCAGGGGCGCAGCAAGATGACCGCGTGTGCAGCCACGCTGCCCAGGGCCCCTTTGCTCCCACAGCTGCGCAGGTGGCAGCGGCACCAGGCACGGAAATCAGCCCCATGCACAGAAATCAGCCCCACGCACAGAAATCAGCCCCACGCACAGAAATCTGCCCCACGCACAGAAATCTGCCCCACGCTGCCCAAGCAAAGAGCCCCCACAGGCAGCGTTTCCAGCTGGGAAACCAAGTAAGGGGAGAAAGCTTTGATCTCAACTTGGGGATGCTCTGATCATCATGCATGGCCCAGGGGAAGAGAGCATCGTTAATGAGGAGTATAATAGCGGGAGACTTCCACTCCGTATGGTTTTGGTGAAAACATTTAGACAGCCAGCAGTCTGGGATGAGTCACAGCAGCAGCCAGTTCAGGGTTGAGTTGTGAGCGATTTATCTCATGATTAAAGTTGGGCGACTGATCGACGTTGCCCCAAGGAGGAGGGTCAGGGGCCTTTACCTGGGCCACATCCCAAGAAGCCTTTAAATCAGCTGTGGGTTTTTCCCTGCCACAGAAAGCAGCGTGGGCAGGAGGCATTCCGCTCACCACCATCAACCCTTGCTCCACAAGTTTGATAACAAGAGCAACCACAACGTGCTGCCCGGCTCTGGGGCAGCGTTTACAGAGGTGGCACAGTGCTTGTCCCCTGGGGTGCCCGGCAGAGGGACATGAACCTCAAGAACCTGTGGTGCACGGCCGAGCACACCAGTCCTGCAAGACAAGCTCAGACCCCTGCACGGCCTCAGCCAGACACTCTTCTCAGGAAGGGGGAGATGGCAGGGACAAATATTGCTGCTCTGGAAGGCACAAAGGAGAATGATGGACACTTCAGGTAGCTCCCAATGGAGCCGAGCAGCTTCACGGGCAACAACCCCACAGCAGTATCAAGCAAGGTGCTGGAGTTTGCTCCATGCCTCCCTCCATGACTTTGTGGCTGCTTGCCCCTGTCCTGCTGGGTACAAGGGGCTAACAGGGAGCAGAAAGGGACGGGGAAGGGCAGAGGTTGTGCTCTCCATAGGTTAGGACTACAGTTGTAAGGACGCCCTGGCAGGAGGGCTGCAGAAGCCTCCTTTCCCCAGGGTGCCCACAGCCCAGATGTGGAGGATATCACCTCCCACCCCAAGGCCAGGTTCGGGTGATCCCCCTGGTCAGACCCCCCCCAGGCCCACCCCGCTTCATTCTGGAGGAACTGGTCAGAATGGGAAAAGGCAGCGAAGGGCAGCGTGGGCACCCAGCCGGTCACAGCCGTGCCCACGGCCGGGCATGACAGCAGGGCGGCTCTGCACCTCTCTGGGCAGCATCAGCCGGGTGGGGGGCTCATTCCTCCCTCCATCCTTCCTCCCCTCCAGCCAGCCCCCCGTTCCTCCATCCTCCCTCCCCTCCGTCCTCCCGTCCCTGCCTTCCATCCCCTCACCCCAGCCGCCCCTTCCCTCCCTGCAGCCTCCTTTCCCCCCCGCTCCCCTCCCTCCCCATGCCCCCCGCCGCCCCGTCCCTGCCCCGTTCCTCCCCCGCCCCATGCCCGGTGGCTCCCTGGGGGCTCCCTCAGCCCGTGCCCGGCTCCCCTTAGGGCCGGTACCGCTGCGGGGCGCCCCCCGAGGCTCCGGTACCCGAGCCGGGGGGGGGAACCGGAGGGGTGCCGGGGGCAGCACCGGAGCCACCCGGGGGAAAGTTTGGAGCTCACCTGGCTCCGGCCAGCGGGTGGACTCCAGCGATCCGTACCGGGGAGGGGTCCGGGTCCCCTCCATGCCGCAGCACGGCGCGGCCCTGCCCGGCCCTGCCCTGCCCGCTGCGCTCCGCCGGGCGGGGACGGGGACGGGGGGGCTCCCGCCGCTCCCCCCGGCTCCGCTCCGCCGGGGCCGCCGCGCCCCCTGCCGGCCGCCGGCGCCCTCCCCGCCCCGGCCCCGGCCTCTCCGGCCCGGCCCCGCTCCTCGGCCCCGCCCCTCCGGGGCTCGCCCCCCTCACAGGGCCGCGGGGTGGGCACGGCCCCCACCCAGTTTGTCCTTTGTGCGTTCCCCCTCTCCCCTTCCCGCCTCGGAAACAGCACGTAAAATAAATAAAGAATAGAATAATAAAAGTACCACCCCCCGCCCCCCGTCACAGCAGTGGGCCTGGAAGGTGCTGCCTCGTGGAGCCCCCAGGCTTGGGGCTCCTGCCAGGAATGGGGATGTGGGGGTGCAGAGCCGGTGTGAGGCGTGCTGGGGGGGGATGTGGGGTTCAGCAGGGCCCCTAAAAGCAGGGCGAGGAGGTGGGCATGGGCAGCTGCGCTTTCCATCAAGGGTAATTTCCCTCCCGGGGAAAAATAGAACAGCAAAGTGTTTAAAAAACGTTCATAAATACTTGGTGGTCTGGAAGTCAAAGGTTTATTGGCAGCACCCACTGGAATGGGGATCATGGCTGTAAGATCTGCTCCTCTCCTCCCGCCACCGAACTCTTCTGTGGGATGCCGCAAGGGCAAGTGTCACCACCCCTGTGCCTTGTCCCAGCCTGGAAGTACTGGGACGGTGGGGAATGGGCACAGCCTTAAAACCCTCCCACTGGCAGGGCTTTGCACTGGTCATACTGTCATGGAACCACCTAGGTTGGAAAAGGCCCTCAAGGTTGTCACATCAACCATCAGCCTGACCCACTGTGTCCCAGCACTACACAATGTCTTGTAAATACCTCCAGGGATGGGGACCTCACCGCCTCCCTGGGCATCCCCTTCCAGTGCTTGCCCATGCTGTCCATGAAGAAATCCTTCCTGATATCCATTGTAACCCACACCAGCACAGCTTGAGGCCATGGCCTTCCTTCCCATCACTTGTCACCTGAGAAAAGAGACCTCCTCTCAGGCAGCTGCATTGGGCGGTGAGGCCTGCCGTCGGCCTTCTCTCCAGACCGAGCCGCCCCAGTTCCCCCTGTGGCTTCCCCCAGCTCCTGTCTGCCAGCCCCTCTGTGGCTTTGCCGCTGTCTTCTGCCCAAGCCCGAGCAGATCAGTGCCCTTCTGGCGCTGATGGGCCCAAATCTGAACACGGTGCTCGAGGTGCGGGCTCACCGGTGCTGTGCACGAGGGCACAAGCCCTTCCCTGCCCCGCTGCCTGCGCTAGTCCTGAGGCCAACTGAGGTCATGCTGGCTTTCTTGGCCACCTGGGCATGCTGCTGGCCTGTGGGCAGCCAGCTGTGGACCAGCACCCCCAGGGCACCTTTCTGCTGGGCACCTTTCCAACCATCTCCCCAAGCCCGTGTTGCTGCACGGGGTGGTTGTGACCCAGATGCAGCAACCCGCACTTACCCTTGGCCATACAGCTGGCCTCAGCCCACTGGTCCAGTCTATCCAGATCCCTCTGCAGAGCCCTCCTACCCCCAAGGACATCAACACTTGCACCCAACTTGGTGTCGTCTGCCAACTTACTGAGGGTGTCCTCCATCCCCTCACCCAAATCACCAATAAAAATGTGAAAGAAAACTGTTTTGTGTTCGTGTTTGGTGGTGCCAGCCACCAGCTGGATTAAATGCCATTCACTGGGATTCTGACAGCAGAAGCAACCGCTCCATTTGGGATCCACAACCTGCAGTCCTCCGCAATGGCACCCAGCTAAGCACCATCTTGCCCAAAGCACACAGAGGGGGCACAGGCCCTCTGCTAGGACACATTGCTCTGCCAGGACATGCCTGCAGCTGGCACTGATGTCCCCAGGAGCAGGGTCCAAGGCAAGAGGTTAGACTGGGCTCACAGCGGGGATTCCTTCACCCCGGGAAAACACATGAAGTGTCTGGTTCAGGGAGCAGCTCAGGCTGCAGTAAAATGAGCTGCCAGTGAGCAAAATAGAAGCATAAGGGATGGGTCCAAAATATCATGCCCTGCAGAGAAAAGCCTGTACTGCGTTACCTGAGCGTTACCTGCCCTCGGCACCTTGCAGCATCCTCCTGTCGAACTGCTCCCCCCAAGTGAAACAGGCTGCTGAGCTAGTCCTTGCTGCCACTGTTATAAACTGAATCAAATCTTGGTATTCCCAAGTGCAAAAATCAGAGAATGACGCTCTGCTCCATGCACTCAGAGCTGTTTAGCTTTGTTCCACTCCAGTACTTTAACACAGAACACTTGCAAGGGAGGCAGTGCCCCATTCACTGAGTCAAACTGTGGCGTATAAACCCAGCAGCAAAGCAAGGAGACAAAAATCCAGAGTCTATGCATGAGCCAAGGACGTGGGAGCTGCTGCTCTGGGTGAGGAAGGCAGCGGCAGTGCCTCAGAGCAGAGGAACCGCAGCAGCATCTTGCTCCAGCCACTGTTTGAAAATGCAGGAGCAGTTCTGGGGCAGGAGCAGCACCAAGCCACGGGGCCATGAACCTGTGTGTAACCCTGGCAGGAGATGAAACAGTGTTTTTTGAAATGGACTGAGTTTTGTGATTCAAATGAATTGTCTAGGCACACCCTGAGTTTTCTGATCTATGTACAGCTGTCATTTTTAACTTAGGCTCCCACTCAAATAGGCAAAGCTGAGTTCAGAGGTATTTTTTTTTCCTGCACATATATAGCCATTGAATTTTGTGGTTTTGTTATTTCATGTCAAAGGTAAGAATAGCCCACCAGCTGATTGTTCCTCAGCTCATTAAATGTT
The DNA here is from genome assembly GCA_011075105.1 of Heteronetta atricapilla. NCBI lineage: Eukaryota > Metazoa > Chordata > Aves > Anseriformes > Anatidae > Heteronetta > Heteronetta atricapilla. The sequence continues at coordinate 2,156,463 of CM021748.1, forward strand.
GAGCATCCACTGTTGCTGCAATTATGAACTCAGATCTGAAGTGACTCACCTTGTTTTGATTGCTCCACAATGCAGTGAAAATGAACGTGTAAATATTTTAACCAGTTCTTCAGTCAAATTCTCTACAGTATTACCTTTGCCATGAGTAGCCAGATCTGCTGTGGTCTGCACTTTAAATTTAAAGCAATCTATGTGCTTGCTTTATTCTCCCAAAAAACATGGGATTACATTTAGCAGTCCGGAGTCATGCACAGAGTTGTGATCCAATTAATGCACACTACTTGGTCTGCTGTATTGAATGCAATCATTACATACAAATCAATTTTGCAGAGAAAATACAGAAGTGGCTCTACATCCTCAAATCCACAGCAAAGAAGTTTGAATGGATCCTGAGCCAATTTTCACGTTGGTCTACATAAGGGGAGAGCATCGCTGACAGCAATGTTTTCACGGCACTAGCAGACTATTTCTTAAAACACAAAATATTTCCCTATACACAGTTACTTCTGTGGAAGACAAATGCCTACATAACAGAAAGAGCACATTTATTGTAATTTTTTTGAGTAGAACATTAGCCGGTATCAGGAAACAGTAATACAACCTCCCAGACCCCGGGCGGGTGCTGGCAAGTACAAAACATGAAACTGCAGCTCGGAGAAAGCTGGGCTGGACCAGGTCTATTGAAGCCCCTCAAACAACCTGAGCAGGTAGCAGCAAACAGCAGGCACCTCTAAGGCACATGCAACAAAGTCAGAGTATTCAAAAACGCTTCCGAGTGATGTGAGCAGGGCCCTTCGCTGCCAGCTTAATTGGGCATGTCTTATGGTAAAAGGAAGCTTAGAATTTCAATTTGTCACCTCTCGAGAAAGCACTTCCTCAGGCTGGTCCCAAGGACGTGAATGCCTAATGCTTCAGGGCAGCACCCATGTCTTGTCAGAATAACTGGTCTGGAGTTTTTGATGAGCTTATTTTCTGTAGGATTTGTCAAAAATTAATGTCCACATTTCTCAGTTCGTGCTTTGACTATTAAAATCATTTCAGCACGTGATTGTGTTTCCTGGCTCAAAATCCCTTTTGCTGCTGATAAAACCCTGTGTTAGAAGAAGCTTACTATTCCCCGTGTTATAATTACCTCCCTAGTTCTGACCTTTCAACCTGATGAAAGCTAGAAATGTTTTCAAAGTTTCAAAACCAAAGCCGTGGTACCAACAACTTCCCAGTCCGTTGTACTGATAAGGGCGGTATGAGATAACTACTTTTTCTGTTGCTTGATTTCTTCAGGCAGGGTTTCTAAATATTAAAGGTGAAGCAAAGCTTAATTTTAAAGTTGCCTCATACTCAGCCGTACATCTGGGTTCACAGTTTTATGGTGTCAACACACCCAATTTCAATTTAAAAAAATTGTCTTTTGCTAGAAAAGTAATTTATATCACAGCAAAACCAGTGGCCCCGGGGAAAAACTATGCACAAGAAATGTATCTGTTCACAGAGAAATGTACAATCTAAGTTATCAGAGATGGAGCAGAGATTCCTCTGCTTTGGCTCCCTATCAATAAATGCAGCAATACAGATGTCAAGCTGAGAGTGCCAAGATATTTCATGAGAGAATCCTTTTTTTCCCTACATTAGCACTACCTGGTGTTCACCCCAGCAATGGTCGGGTGCTGCCTGATACTTTGAGGTGTGTAAATGGGACCCATATTTTACAGGCACAGAATTTCAGTATCATGCTGCAATCGTAACTCACCCAAGAGTTCAAATCAGACTGGTAACGTCTTGTCTGTCCTTCAAAGGTGGCCAAAATGAGGAGCACTTTTACTAGGGGCACCCACGACAGCACAAACCAAGCCCTAGAGGCATCAAGCTCCATCGTGGAAGAAAAGACCACTCAGGAGCTCTCACTTCAAAGATGCAGAACATGCAGAATAACTCCCCAGCTCTCAAAAACATCGCTCTCCGATCTTGTTAAATTACACCTAAATGGGCTTACTGTAAATGGACAATATTTAGCTACAATTTAGGGAAAAGACTCATTACAAAAAATAGGTGTAAATTCACCTGGACAGGTTTCAGTGCAGTCCATGAAGCAGCACGCTATGGTTGCTGTTGAATTACAGATGCCTTTGGAGAATGCTGGAGAGGATCTTACTATTCTAATCAGATCCACAAGAAAAATGAACATTTAGAGATCGGTGCCCACTGAGCTTCACCTGATTCCACATTCCGAGAGAGCCACGCTACTTAAATCATGCAGACGTGAGATGCACATGGATGGGAGTTGAAGGAAAGATTTGCAATATCCTGGCATAAAATAACTGCCAGAAAGATAGAATCTGTGACTTCAGTAGCTTCCTTGTAACTTGGGAACAAAAATAAAAGAATGCAAGATAAAATGTTTGGTGCAGTGAGTTGCTTGGGTTCCCATCCATCTGCAGCGGCCGTACAACAGAACTGCCTGCCACTCCTGCACATTGTGTCACTAAAAGCAGAGACCTTTGGCGTTTGTTGGCAGATGATGCCTCACCTCCTACAACTGCTTTACTCGGACCCATTGAAACGTCTCGCAGAGTATGTGCGCATTGATCCATGTGGAATTTGAACTGCACGAGCTACAAAGACTGTCACTGTGCACAACACGTTCCTCAGCACTGATGATGGTTTTTCACCTGAGCACAATTAAATCAAATTGAATCCAGAGAAGTGCACAGCCCAGCCTAGACCTTGGACTGACACCAGGGGGGTAAAAAAGAAAAAGGATTTCTATACAAGCCTCTGAAATGTGCTAATGTTCACTGTCAAGTAGGCAAACAGTAAAATGTAACGTTATTTTAGAATCACCTTTTGCCTTACAATTTGCTGAATAAGAATAAAACTTACAGAAACAGAAATTTCAACACCATTTTTTTTGGCCAATTGTTACAAAGTAATGCAAGAATAACAACTGATGTGGCTGAAAACACATCATCTTTTCCCCAAAGGCAGTTTGGTTCTTCTGGGCTGCATCATATTCCCAGTGACATCAAATGCCCTGACACCTTCTTACTTCAGCAAGACCGGCTCAGGGCGAAGCTGTCTGGCACAGACCAGTTCAAGTCCATCTCCCTCCTTACCCTTGGGGCTTGCAGTGTCTGTGACCACCAGAGAAGAAACAGAGTCACCCGTGTTATACAGTCCTCATGCACAAACGGCATAAAGTAGAGTGGAGACTAATTTAACCAAACTGGTGCAATTTCTTCAGCAAATGAGCCCTCTGCCTCACTCACCTCCATAATGGTTGGCAATTCAGAACATATTTCGAGCTGTAGAAATACGATCCTTCGCTGAATCAGGACAAAATGTGCTGTTTGGTTTAATGATAATAATAATAAATCACTAATTATTATTATTACACAGAAACGAAGCCTTGGACTATACCTTAAATGCTCACTGCTAGTGTCTGTGGTGGCTGAACAGCTCTGAACATCTCCAGCTGGGGGGACCAAGGAGGTCGGGGCTCTGGGGACACCCCCATGGGTGCCACACAGCTGGCACCATCCCTCCTTACAAGGCTTCTCCTCCCCCTCTGGTGCTTGAACCACACCGGCTGATTTTTCATGGAATGAGATAGAGAGAGCACATGCAATCCCCTTAATTGGCCCCAAACGAAGGCCGCCACTTGCCACCGAAGGAGCCGCAGCATTTTAAACCAGCGCAGCTATTTCTGCAGCACCCGTCTCGTGGCTGTGCGCAGGGCTCCGGGGTGTGCTGCTCGCGCCGCACTGCAGCCACGTACTCTACTAACACGTAATTAGAGTTCCTGAGCTATTGTATGGTAATAAGGCTGGGATAAATTCTTGACACTAAAATCGTTCCCAACTTGAGTTGGAATTCCTGGGAGAAAGCAGCGACTTAATGAAGAGTTCCAGCTATTCTTGGCTCGAGGACAAGTCTATCTATAGTCACTCTGGTAGGTTATTCTGCATGGCCTCATGGATTTGTGCCAGAAAAAGGGGAGCTAATTACACTGACAGCATTTGATGTACAGATAATCTGTAATCAATGTATGCACAGAAAGAGATTATCCACAATTTTCTACCAAATCCGGGACAGAGCAGGGTGAGAGATCACCACGCCACTTGCATGTTACACATTAAATATGTATTTAGATAAATATTCTGGGTTTTGCAGCCGGTTTGTAAAACTTCAGGGAAACGTCACTAAAATGGATCCCTCTGCAATGGGGTGATGTAGCCCTGTGACCCGGGAAGAACCTACTAAATTAGCAACAGCTTTTGATGACAGCTGAAAGGCCCCTAAGGATTGGGGTTTGTCCCCAGCCCCATTCAAGTTCTGACACAGATCTCTTCATGAGTGCAGTACAGCAAATTTTCATTTGTAAGCAATCTTGCCAAGGTGATGAAATCTGCGTGCTGTTGAGTTTAAGGGGAGAAGTAAGGCAGCTTGAGGACATTGCTGGACTCAGCAGGTTCAGTTTAGGACACAGATTTAGTCCTACACAGGCAAGGAGAGGAGACAGCATCCCCAGGGAGGCAGGGGTAGGGGGGTCACAGTGTGGCCAAAAAGGGGGAAGAGCTGCCTGAGCTTCTGAAATCACCCCAGTGGGATATGAATTATGGATGGCTGGGGCTGTGAACACTGCTGTTAGGGCTGATTTACTCCTGGCACCTTGCAGCAGTGCTGCAGGGAGGCCATGCGATGAAGACACATCCATCCACCATTAATGGTGCCTGCACAGCATCCTCCTCCTCCTCAGTCAGCTGTGGGGTCCTTTCCATATATGAAGTGATCTATACTGGGATTTCTTGTTGCTGGGTTCATTCTGCCTCCAAAGTTTTTCATTTTGGTGCAGAATGCACTTGGAAAAGAGATGATTTTTATCCTTTTCACAAAGCGTTGAGTAGTTTATAGCCAGAAAGTGTTTTGGGGTTGTCCAAGGCAGTGACTGAAGGAGGAGGTTGGTCAGGATGCAGAGCTCAGGCAGCTGGCACCTCTGGGCTTATGCAGGAGGAGGAGGAGGCAGTGACTCATGCTGGGAGCCAGCCTCAGTGTGACACAGCTGGGACCATGGGGTGACACAGCAGGCCACCACGCCAGGACATACGCAGGCTCCAGGCAAGCCAGCTTGGTGTCACCCATCGTCCCACTGGAGACAGCTTTGCATCTTCTCAGCATCACGCTGGGCATGCAGAGAGATGAAGATAAAGCTGCCACAGCCCCAGAAGCCCTCAGGCAGTTATGTCCCCCCTTATCCCCTGGAGAAACTGCCACGCTCCTCCAGGCATTTTGCCCAGCCCCTGTGCAGAAGATGGAGCTGTCCCAAAGCTGGCAGCTCCCAGGGCAAGGGGAGACCCAAACACTGCTCCTGTGCTGAGGAGCTCTGTGAGCTGCATTAGCTGCCCGCAGTTTCCAGGGGTGAATAAAACAACCTCTGAAAGATTTTTTCACAGCAGAGCTAATTCATTAACACAAGTTTATGAATTGTTTTCCGCTTTATCAACAAGCAGCGGTGATCAGTACAAGGGCTTTGGAGGATGCTTGGAGAAGGGCAGTGTTCCAGACTGTGGGGAAACAGAGCTGGAGGGTCCGGGCTGTGGGGACACACTACAGCAGCACAGCAGGGAGTCGAGGGGCAGCCAGCATGGGGGACACGGACTCCTGCTTCCAAATCTCTGCATTTTTCCCATTTCTGCCTGTCCCTTCACAAAAGAGCACTATGGAAATGAAGCATTTACCTACACAGCACGTAGCCCCAGGGTGGGGAGGAGAAGACATCAGCCATAGAGGGCCAAAGGTCCTTTTATTCTTTTTTTTTTTTTTTTTTGGTAGTTTTTACCAGCTTTTTCCTCACTCACCCCAGCTGCATACAAATATAAAAAATAAACACCAACAACTCTGTCCAGTTCTGCTGTGCTTTTATATATATATATATATATATATATATATATATTCAATTGGCATTAAAAGGATCGCACCTTCTGATACAGATCATCTCTGACACCTGTACAAATAACTTATAATCCATCTACATCATGTACAATGGTACAGAGTCAACTCTGGACACTGCAGACCAAGCTCCAACCCAAAGAGCATGGTCTCATGGCTTTGTAAGTAGTATCCGGGCGTGCCAGGGGTGTGTGACCCCCCGCAATGAAGCCCCAAGGGAGCGGAGGTGTGAAGAGCCACTGCCACCCCCTTAAGCCCAAGGTTAGCATATGCAGCAGCTCACAGAGGAAAACGGTTGGTGCAAACGTGTGTTTCTTGACTCGTTCCCAAGCCTCCTCTCCATATTCAGCTCCCTTCAGGGCCAAAATGCTTGCTGACTAAGCCTGGCATTGGTGGACACTGACAATTCTTGATTTGTGAGTGAGTGGAGGTGAAAAATAGTACCGAAGAGCCAAACGCGACTGCTGAGATCTTCTTGCAGGTTTGTGACTCCTGCAGGGGGATTCTGAGGTTGGGGGACTGGGGAAATGGTTGTGTTGCTGTTGCCTAACAGATCTTTCAGGTGTTTGTGCTGGTCTGGCGATTTAATACTTTTGGGGACCTGGAGGCTCTTTACACTGCTAAATAACGCATCACCCTCCCACAGCTCTGGTGTTGCTTTACCCCTGGTAATGTATTTCAGTGCTAATCTGGGTCTGCATGGCATTCAAAATGAGAGTGAATAAACCCTGAGCTTGGAACAGGAGGCAAAATGCCTCCTGTGCCAAGGTGACCCTGAGGGACAGCAGCAGGGGGACTCCGTGAGATATAGCCAGGAGGACAACACACAGGCTTGGGGCAGGTCAGGGGAAGGATCTCCAGACCTGGACACCTGAATAGAGGTGGGTGCTTTGCTCCAGGTGTGGGTGAAATGGCTCGGGGGAGCATTTCCCAGTATCCCTCGTGTCGTTGCTGGCTGGGACTCACCCTGCCAAAGTTGGCTCTTCTCTCACCTTCAGCATCTTTCCCGAGGAAGAACTGAGCTGTCCTCAGGAGGTTCCTGTCTGCCCTTGGTGACCACAGCCCTAAACTACAGCTTTGACTTCTGGTTGACCACAAAAACTGAGCCCACACCAGCATTTCTCCAGCTGGCACAAGCCATCGGGGCTAACAGAGGGGTTTGCCAGTGCCGCAGCAGCTGGGTCAGCATCACCTTATATTGCAGAGCTGGCCCCAGAGTCTCCCCATGGGTGACAGGCAGAGCTGGAGGAGCTGCTACGCACAAAGCTGAAGGACACTTCCTTTGGGCAGGAGATCCAAGCAAGCACCTCTGAGTGAAGGCAACCCAGGTAAGGATTTATCTGGGAGCCAAGAGAGTAAGAGATAATAGTGTCATAGAAGGACTGATCCCAAATCCCTTCCACCACGATTTTCTGGAAGACTCCCTGGAGACACCCCAGACCTCAGACCACATTCAGAGAATCAATAAATACACACCTCGTTTCTTCCATTATTTCAGTCAGCCACAAGCTGGAATGAAGACAAGGCCTCTGACATGACAGTCCATAAAAGGGGGTTAGTTGGAGCCCATCTGCAAATGAGGGGAGGGTTTCTACACCATGATAGCAGCAGAGGAAAGGAACAGAGAAGTCTTCCAGGTGTTCTGCTTCTCTATCGATCGCAGGAGGTTGCTTCTCAGAGCAAAGCCTCAGCACCCTGAGCAGTTCTAGTCCAGTTCAGCACCGCCAAATATTGCACGAGATTTCCCACATCCCTGTGTCACACCATCTGTTATGTTCTATAGCCCCTCTGAAACAACAGCGGGTTTCCCACTGGCTTCCTGCACTGGAAGTCTCACACACACGCACAGATGCTCGCGGCTGTGGTCGGGCTTGCAGTGAGGTTTCCTGGTTTAGTCAGGGGAGCAATTATCGGTTTGCCCAAATACATCATCCTGTGCCAGAATTGAGTTTGCTGTGCAGAACCCAGCAAAACAAGCCCTGATCCTCTGCCAGGACAGGAGACACCACCATAATAAATATTACTAATAGCAACTGCTCTTTGATCCACAACACAGCACACACCACCACCTGGGCTGTATTTTCCTCAGTCCTTTTCCTGAAATGAAAGAGCTCAAAGGTTTTTCCTGACTTGTGCAAAAGGTTGAAAGTCTCAGCTTTTCAGGAAAGCTCTGCCCCTTGGCAGGACTCCTTGGTTGTGGTCACTACTGCCATTCACCAGCACGCAGCTGTCCTCCGTGAGCATTCTCCACCTCTGCCTTTGCAGCTTTAGAAACACCATTATGGTTGTAAAATCACTGTTGGTGGCTTCTTAGTGTGTTTTCTTTTTCCATCTCTTCTTTGAGGACTCAGATGTCACATCTTTCACATCAGCTTTTTCTCATTTGCTTCATTGGATGACGCCTGCAAACGTGTTGATGGGTAACAGCAGAGACTTGGGCATGTATTTCACAAGGCCCACATCCTCTGCTTCGTGCACGCTGGATTTCATTGTCCTTGTCTTTTGCAAGCAGTAGCTGGGCTCTAGGCAGGGCGACACTTCCACGCTGCAAGAGTACAAGAACACATTTACTGCTCATGCAAGCCTGCCATTGAGGGCCAAAGTCTGAACTCAGACTAAACCTCAAGTCTCTCTGCTGACTGCAGAGGAGGGCTGACATGCTGAGACACAGCTGCTTTTGTGCTTTCAGACTGGTTTTGGCTGGGAAGATGAGCTGCCGTATATGAACATTTAACCACAAAACCAGTGGTCTTAGCCTGGCTCACTTCAGTTCTCAGAAACTCACATTTTACCTATGCTCCACATGGCTTATGGAACATGAACCGCAAACCCTGACTGTTCACTTCCAGCACGTCATATGTCACTGCCACCACCATAGCCGCAGCAATCCCTGCCCTTTTAGCAGGGCTGAACTCTCCCCACACCTTCAAATGCTTGAGATACCCCAGTGAGGACTGCAGTCAGTGTAGAGAGCATCAGCTCCACAAAACAATTTAGAAGATCTAAGATCTCGGCTCTACCTTTCCTTCTACCATCTTAATGACAGAGCCTTACTTAAAATGGAAGAAACATTTTTTTTTTTTTCCACACTACCACCCCAAAATGCAAAGGTAGGAGAGCATCACTCTGCCCTGTTTTCCCTGGAAAATCAATGGATTTACCCATGGGTCTTTTATCAAATATAACCACATTAGGACTAGAACTCCATGGGGAAGAGCTCTTTCACGTTGGAAGCCCTTCTTCCTGGGAGGGATGCAAGTTAATGGGTGAGGTGCGCAGAGCCTGGCACACAGGGCATCCTCACCTAATCACATTCCTGTAGGTTCTTCTGCTGTCCTTGTCCAGGCACACCGTGAAGGGCCTCTGCTCTGTGCTCCTGATTTTGATATCACACGTTTTCAACCTGTTTGCCACAGCCTGGATTGAGAAAGGAGGAGGAACCCAGTGAGTGCTTCGCTTCCCTGCCCTGTGCCGTGCGGTGACTGGTGGTGTGTGCATGCTGGGTATGAAAGGGACAAATGATGACTTTCTCTTTCAGTTTTAACCTCAGAGGTGACTCAAGGTAGCTGATTAAAGATAGAAGTGTCTCTCTCTTCCACTTTATGACATCACAACCTGGCCAAAGGTTGCAAGGGCAGACTTTGCAAACTGGCAAAATCTGCATAGGTTGCAAGGCTTGGGGTGTCTCACAGGACGTGTGGCCAGTTCTGCTGGGCCTTGGTGCACCTTGATGGGCAGCGTGGGCCACAGCACCGTGGTGTTTCCAAAAGCCAGGTGAAAATATGCAAAAGAGTACTGGCTAACTGGAAACACCAGCTGAGAAACTGAAAGCTCCAGGGCAACCCCAAATGTGCAAGGCACAATAATACAATAATACTGCAACCCAAACTGCAGGGACACATCCCCACAGGACAGCATCTCATCTCATGTAAAACGAGAGGGACAGGAGCCCTGTTTTTCAGTCCTATCTCTTGCATATCCATCTCTCTGAGGTTCTGATTAGATTAATTGAAGTTCCTGCTTCCCTTTTGTGCTTTGGTACAGCATTTCCCCAACAGCCTCAGTTCTGGTGGGCCCCAAAGTGGTTGACACAAATGGTCTGGAGAGGACTCTGCTACTGGAGCTGGGGAGCTAAAGGTGTTGATCTCAGAACTACAGATCCCCTCCCCTACTCAAGCAGGGCCATGATGTCGGGGGCTAAGACTTTTTTCTCCACTTTGTCCCTGGGGTCACAGAATCTTGGTGACAGTTCAGTCCGTCAGGGTGTCTGCAGGACTTGATGTGGTATCAAGCAGCAGGGACAGTGCTTAGGGCTTTGACTTGAAAAACTGGACTTTTCCATGGAAAACCCTCTCAGCGCAGGATGGCCCCAGAACCTTCCCCTCCCCATGGAGAGTTCCCCCTTTCCTGTTGCAATAAGGACTTTCCTCAAGGCTGACCCCTCCAGGGCCAGGAACATCCACAGCCACTTACTGAGAAGGATCGTCCCGACAAGTTGTTGATCTTAATGATTTCAGTGATGTTCACATTCAGACACAACAGATCTGCAACAGAAGCAGTGTGTTAGCCTTGAACGGTGGCATAATCTCAGCTTAGCTTTAGGTGGGGACAGTGCCTCATCCCATACCAGGTCCCCTGGAAGAGGGCCATGGGATGTGCTGGCTGGCAGAAGAGGAGGACTCCAGCAAGCTCTACGGGCAGGGGTTGCATGGGGTCATGCTCAGGGTGAAACCTCAAAGCCTGTGCTCAGGGCAGGGTGAAAGAGGAAGGCTGCAGCAAGAGGAAGGTGCTGTCAAGACCAGATTATGGTTAAGCAGAACCCTGGGTTACAGGGAGCCCCACGCACGGCATTCAAGAGAAAACACCACCACAGGCTGTGGTGACACCAGTATGTGTACGTCAGGGATTCAACCCCACAGCCTAGGCAGGATTGGCACCAAGTACTGTGGTCGGATTTATTCTGTGGAGCACCAGGAATCTCAGCAAACCTCCTTCACCTGCTCCCAAGCTGGAGGAACCCACCTTCGGCCTCATCGGCAGGGATGGCCTTCATCACAAGGCCTGTGGAGCGCAGGGACGCTGACACCTCCTTTGTCCGGTCACTCACCACAACCTGTGTAAAAGGCTCTGTTAATTCAGCCACGCAGAGCGGTTGCACCTTGGGGAGAGTTGGGACAGTTTTTCGTAAGTGTAGGGTTAGCTTAGCTAACAGACTTTTAAAGTTCATTGGGACCTCTCTGTCCTCTCCCAGAGTGCAGTTCCAGGGGACAGGAGGAGGGCCTGATCGCTGCTCTGGGGAGATCTGTGCCAGGTGTGCGGGCAGGGGCATACTGGGCTGCCCAGAGCCCCACTTACCTTCTTGTACGTTACTGCAAGCTCTATGCCAGGGCCCTCTAGGGTCGTTTTCTTCTTAGTCAGGTTTAACTCTGCAAGGGAGGAACCAGGAAGGACTGAGGTTTCCCTCATCTCACCCATCTGCAACCAGAGGAGAGTGGTCTTCCCATGGGACGAGCCACCCCTCTGTCACACAGCAGCTGTGGGTGGGCATACTGGCCCCAGTCCTTGCCTACAGCAGCTGGACTCCGTGCCCTCAAAAGAAGCAGTGAGTAAGATCCACGGACTCACTAGAGGGTCTGTGCCCAGCCACAGTGGCCAGCATCCATTGGATCAGACACTGGGGTGCTGGATGCGACCAGCCTTCAAGCACCCTTGTCCCATCACTGGCAACTCAAAGAAGCAGAATTTCTAACAAGGAAAATATCTGGAAAATGGGATGTTTTTAAAGCTATCAGCTTGTTCCTTCAGCCAGAATAAAATGTTGGTCCAACCTCAGAGGGTCCTGGATCCAACCAAACCTTCCCTACAAAACCTGGTTGACCAGGAGCCAGTGACCACAAGATGTCTCATTTAGGCTGGCATCACCTGCCCAGGAGGGAGATGGAGGAATTGAGGGAACCTCCTGCTCATTGAGGAACGAGGGCTGCAGCCCCATGGCCCCATGGCATGGCCTTGGTTGCTGCAGGCTGAGGACTGGGTGGAAGGGAGCTGGGGCAGGTGGGATCCCCCCGGGGTGGCAGCCCCATCTGTGGGGGTCCACGGGGAGGAAACACGCACCTCTGTGGGAGATGCTCTCCTGCACCTGGGCACACAGCTCAGTGAGGAAGACGTCCTCAGCTGGCTCCAGCGATGGGTCATTGAAGAAAACCTAAAAGAGAGGAAAGAATGCCTTGTCCTCAGTCACCCTGTGACACTACACTGGGGTCGTGACATCAGAAGGTTCTCCAGAGCACCCAGGTGTGAAAGGGAATCTATGACCTCCCCATGACAGCCAGGGGAATATGGGATGGAGAATCCCATATGGAATACGGGATTTTTGATTTCTGAAGCCCAGGAGCACAGCAGACCTTGCCAGGGTACAAGGCAGTAGGCAGAGCCATGGGCAGTGTCCCTTGCCACGGGGTGTCACTGCATGCTCACGGATGAGTCTGTCCCCAGCCATGCACCCAGAGGCAACCCAGGTCAAGGGGAGCCTGACCACAGACTCTGGCTTAGCTTAAAGGCACGTGCCTTTCTCTCCGATATACCTAAATTAACTGGTCATTTAAACCTATGTGTTATTTTTCTTTTCATGGGCTTGTTTTGAGAAAATATAGAGATTATGTCCTGGAGAGCTTCTGCTTACACCTAGCTCTTGTGGGGCTTGACCCTCACTTCCAGGAAAGTTCTCTGCAGCTGAAGAGGAACAGCGTGGTCTTAACCAAAAAGGCAAAACAGGCTCAGTGCTCCCAGATGAGGCGGAATCATACCCTGTATGACAGCAGGGTAGTTTAGGTACCTCTATCTGAAAACCACATCTGGAGTCAGTTCCTCTTCCCCTGCTTGAGTCACCCACTCTCTCACTTGCTCTTGATTTCTGTCTTGGAGGAGAAATGAGTAGAAAAAAACTCAGAGAGAGAACAAAATTCCCCACCACACAAGCTGAGGACTGGGTACTCCAGGTGTTTACAAGCTACATGTTATTAGATCAAGTCTGGGTGATGGTCTACCAGTAATTCCCAAAGCTCTTCCAGCTCTTTGCAAGCCACGTGCCAGTTTGCCTGTGCAATGGCTGCTCCTCTGGTGCATTAGATCACCTGGTTGGCCACAGTTAGATTAAAAGGAGATATGTGCATCGGTGTCACCTTAAGCTTTGAAGGGGGAAAACTGCCAGAGATGGGGGGTTGGTATTTCATGACCAAATAGAGTAGTTCTTTGCTCTTGTATCAAGTGCCAGGTCTCACTCTGATACCATTTCAGAGAAAAGCTGGCAGGAAACAAAGAAAAACAGCATTTCAGGAAACCCTGCAAGGCCCCTACAAGGTATAGTAAGGTTTTAGCAGAGCCACCCAGAAAACTCCTGTTTGACCACAGCACCCAAAGCATCAGGAGGTGCAGAGCTCGTGAGCAAACCCACGTCCAGCAGAGCGGGAAACATATGGGTGTGTGGGGTGATTTTAAGGTTTGCTTTGTTAACCTTCATGATCCTGAAACAACCTTCCCAGGACCACTGACTCCAGCTGAGCTGTGCTATGTGGATCCACCAGACCTGGGAGCCTGGCAAGGAGGTGAAGGGCTGGGTGGCACAGAGGTCTGGGCTCAGAGCTGCCCAAAGACCCCAGGGGCTTTGCAGAGCACTTCCAGCAATGGGGCACATGCCTCGCAGGGCCGCAGGGCAGCACCAGAGATGGGGCACCCACCTTCACCGCGTAGACCTGGAAGCAGACAGGCTGGGCGCCCATGCGGACGTAGTAGGCGATCACATCGGTGATGAAGAGATCAGTCACAAGATGTTTGCTCGGAGAGGAAGGCTGGGGGAAAATCATGTTGTGGATCAGCCACGTTCACTTTGCAAAAACACTGCCACAAACCCGCACACTTTCCTACTAATTACTGAGCAATGAGCTCAGCTGCTCTGCCACTACTTAGCCAAAGCCAATGGAAAAGGCGAAGGCTTGCACCCGACTGCCAGCCTTTTCTGCAGGCTATCGATGGTGGCTCAAACTGCCAGGAAATGATAGCTGGGGTATTTCAGCAAATGCCTCATTTACATTTGCTTTCTTGAAATCTGCCATTTCCTGTCCCTTGACCAAAAAAAAAGCATCGCAGCAAATAGGGCTTGTGGGCTGGGGCAGTCAGCCACTTGCACCATCCCCAGCTGCTGGCAGGACGACAGCCTCCATCCAGGGCTCATAAGGGCTCTGCAGGCAGGAGCTCATCCCTGGGTGCCACAGGGGCTTGGGGAAGGAGCCAGGCTCAGGCAGTGCCAGGGAAGTGGGGAGGTTTCCTCATACCATGGTGGCCAGCTTGGGGATCATGTGGCACAGCGTGTTGATGTTGCTCTCGTACCAGGGGTCGGCTCTGCCCAGGTACCCAGCCACCTCGCAGAGCTCCTCGGGGCTGGCAGCAGCGTGGGTCTGCGGGAGAAATGCACAGCTCAGGGCACAACCACAGCTCAAAATACCTGAAGCCACAGAAACGGGGGCTTTTCCTGGGGAAACCATGCTAGGAGGCAGAGGGGAAGCAAATTGCCCGTGGGCAGCCCTCCACTTGTGACCCCCTTTTCTGCTTGATCCAAAAATGGCAAAGCATTTCCTGCAGCACTCACTCAGCAGGTGCTCAAGAACAGAAAATCAGTGAAGAATTAAAAGAAGAAAAACTCATTTTTAAAATGGCAAATCCATTAGGACCCACAGCCAGCTCTGGGCCACTTTCAAATATCGTAATAAGTATGACTGTCTCAAAGCTCAAAGTTTGCCCAAGATAAACTGCAATGTGGTGACTTGCAAAACCAAAGCTGGGGCCACACCAAGCAGGCAAAGCCCTCAGAAAGAGGTGACCACTTCCTCTGAGAGCCTGGGAGGTGAGACGAGCACCAGTCCTTTGCCAAAGCTCCCTTTATCCCCCTAAAGCTGAGCACAGCTGGAGCTCAGTATGCTGTCTGGGCTGTGAGTTATCACCCCTGCAGGTGGCTGGAGTGACCCAAACACCTCCCGGGCTGATGGATCCCCTAAGGCAGCCTGCAAACCCAGCCCAGCCACCCCACCTTGGTTCCCACCCTCCTTGTTTTAGGAACAAGGCGTTCACCGGTGCGAATTCTGGGAGCCCCCTGTTCCTCCTCCAGAAAGCACGGCAGCTCCCAGCAGCCAGAGGACCAGACTCACCGTGGCTGTCGGCACACTCGGCTGCTCCGTCACGACCGGGATGTAGTAGAACTGCAGGTTCAGCCTCGGAGTCAGGAACACACGCCGTGTTTCTCGCTTCCTTGACATGGAAAGAAGAAATAGCCGTGTCTCAGAGGTGAAGGGGGAGGAAAACGGCTCCCGACAGCAGCTCTGCAACACAAGCACGCACCCTCCTCGCTCGCCTCCTGTGCCCAATGCAACAGGTGCCAGGAAAGCCCCCAGCTTCCCAAATTCTCCCAGGGGAGATGATGGGGCAGGGGTGTGCTGTGGGTGGGCTCTGGGCTGGGACCAGCCACTCCTTTGTGTCCAGCTCTGCACCAAAGCCCAGTCCCAGCCTGGGCCAGGAGCTTTCGTTTAGGATTCTCCCTTGTGCATTGGAAAACGTCTTGTCTTGTTTTATTGTTTTGTTCTGGTCTTTTTTTTTTTTAACCCATTTCATTCACAGAAGGGAAAAACTCCCCATGTCGTCATTTGGGCAGTGCAGCCAGTGATAGAGGTTTTTCACCGTAAGGGCACTGAGGCACTGGCACAGGCTGCCCAGAGAAGCTGTGGGTGCCCCATTGCTGGAGGCTGGGTTGGATGGGGCTTTGAGCAACCTTGTGAGCTTCCCCTGCCTATGGCGGGGTTGGATGGATGACCTTTGAAGGTCCCTTCCAACCCAACCCATTCTGTGACTCACTCCACGATGGATGCACTTGGGTGCAAAACGCCCAGGTCCCATCCTGTCCCAGGCAGCGCTGGAGCCCATCCCCATCCCCAGCCACCCTGACTGCTGCAACAGAGCGAAGCCCCCGCCCCATTCCCCCACGCAACAGTGCTGTGGCCGCCAGCCGGGCACCTCAAGGAGTGGTAGGCTTGGGCCAGGCGCCCCAGGACCCGGTCGTCCCCCAGCAGCACGACGCGCGCAGTGTGCAGCCTCTGGAGCGGGGCCGGGGGCTTGGCGGGGACGCTCGTCCTCTTCTGCGCCTTGGCCGTGGGCTTCACCCCGGGGCTGTTGCAGCCGGTCTGCAGGAATGCCATGCTCTCCAGTGGGGACAGCTTCTTTTTAATGCCGCCCTTCCTCTGGAGCCGGGATTGCTCCGAGTCGGCGCTGCAAGGGGCAAAGGGCTCCTCGGCCACTGGAGGCAGGTCCCGCTCAATGCCGCTGTCGGTGGAGAGCACGGAGAAGCGGGTCTGCTCGCAGCACTCGCACTCCGAAATGATGTCCTGGATCTCGAAGTTGTCCAGGTCCTGGCTCAGGCGGTCAGGCTCGCAGCTCTGCGACAGCGGGCGGATGAACAGCACCAGCTCCTTCCCTGTGGGCAGAAGGGAGCTCAGGGAGGGAAATGCAGCCAGACCCAGGCTGAGCCCTCATCCTGCCCCAGCTTCCCTCTTCTCATGCCAACCACAGCTGGTCCAAATCCCCCCTTCAGCCCCATTTCCCACTGCACCATGAACAACTCAGCATCACTCACGTTAGGTGCTCTGAGGGTATCTCACAGGGATGCCCCACTCGTCTCCTTCACCCCCTTCCCCCCAGCTCCCCCAGTCCAGCACTGATGCCCCACTCACAGATCTGGTCATCTTCCTTCCAGAGGTGGAAGCTGATGTTGGGGTTGGGCAGAGGGATGCCCTGCAGCCTCCCCAGGGGAGCATCACCTGGGGGAAAAAAGGGTGCTCGTAACACATGGGAGTGGGCCATGCACGAACCCCCACCAGTGCTCTGCTTCAGCCACTGGCTGCCATGGCCCTGGGGGTTCTCCCACCCTGGTCACCCCCTGGGCAGACCTGAGGATGCCATCCCAGCCCTCTGAGTGCCAGGAGAAAGCACCTGCACATCTGGGGGGAAGGGAGAAGTGAAGGTGGGGAAACTGAGGCACAGGCAATTGAAGGACCTTGCTTTGCTGCAGACAGCAGAGGGATTGCAGAATAAAGAACACCTTTTCTAGCACTGAGCCTCCAACCCAGGTGGCAGGAGCTTCACTGGTGATCTCAGCTGAGATGAAGGGACCCTCTGACCCCACCACCGCTGGCTGTTTCTACCCCATTAGGGCTCCGCGAGAAGCAGTGAGACTGAAAGGAGATGGTCCTGTTTCTCTTCCTGCACCACTGGTTGCTGCTCCTATCTCCGAGCTGTGAGACAGCCTCTGGCTTTTTCTGGGGAGATGAGGAGGACACAGGGACCTTGCGCCAGGAACAGCAAGGGCGCATGGGGAGGTTTGTCACAGTCCCTGTGGCCCCAGTGCCACCACGCTGGCATAGAGCGCTGCTGTTGTGGGGGCAGGAGGCAGCACCACTGCCCTCTGCTTTGGTGCGAGGTTTTGGGGCATGGTGTGTCCCCAGTCTGGATCGTGCCAGGAGGCACCTTACACCAGCAGAGCACTGCAGACCAAGCAGCCCTGGCTGACAGGGACTTCCCACAGCTCCCTTTGCAAATGACAGAGCCGTGACTGCTGAATCCCATCCCCAACATGGGGCTGCAGCGCAGAGCCGGGCTGCAAGGACCGCTTCCCAGTGATGGATGCTGCTGAAGTTGGGGCAGAGGGGGCTGGGGATGGAAAGCAGGACAATGGTGGGGACAGGCAGCAGGGCAGGGGCCTCACCTGGTGGCAAGGAGCCGAGGAGGGCACAGTAAATCTTCTCCAGCCTCTCCACGTGCTGTCCGCGGTCCACACTCGCTTCGCTTCCTGCGCACTCGACAGCTGCCACCACTTGCTGGAACCAGTGCTCGACCTCACTCATGGACATGCCCTGCCACAGAGATGCTGTTAAAGCCCAGAGGCGTGAAAAGAGAAGCTCCACAGGTAGGATGTCAGGAGGGGGCAAATGCACCCTGTGAAGATGGGCTCACAGATGAGCCCATGTTTCAACCCCAGAGCCCAGCTTTGCTGTGCAAACCTGAAGATACAAGACCTCTGGCTCTTGCTGCAGCAATTATTTCATATTTCAAAGGGTTTTTAGTTTAGCTCTGCTCATAGCCCAGCCCAGCAAGTAACACTGGGGGTACTCGGGATGGAGACCAGCACCCAGGTGACAGGGGCAGTTTCCCCACCCCACTTGCCAAAATCAGTTCCCTGCTCCAAAGTGCTCAGCAAGAGTGGGACCATTAGAAACCCATACGCGGTGCCGTGCTGGTGCTGCTGCTTACCTGGAGGCTCATCCTCAAGCCGCTGAGGTTGCAGCCCTCGCCCAGGGCTGCCTGCATGGCGTGGATGATCACGTAGCACATGCATGCCCGCGGGCTCTGGGAGAGCCGAGCTGCCTGCGTGTCGGTGACCAGCGCGTTGCAGATGGCTTCGGAGAGCAGCTCCGGGTCGGCGAAGATGAAAATCCTGCGTGGGGTGGGTGGGTGGGAACAGAGAGGGACAAGGAGGCGAGATGAGGTGAGATGAGAACTCCCCATTACTGGCATGGGGCTGGTGCACGCAGCTCACACCTCTGCCCATGCAGAGAAGGGTCACGGCAGATACTCCCTCCCTGCATGCCTCCCAGGAAATAAACGTGGGCAGGTGGGAGGAACGTGCTCCTCCCGGCACAAAGCTTGTTTGGATGCCCCCGAATTGCATCCCCCAGGACCACCTCCTGCCATGCAAAGTGTCTGCATCCAGCAGTGACTCAGGGTCCAGGAAAGGGACGGGCTCACTATAGAATGATGAGGTGATAAAAGAGATAGAAGTCACAACACCTTTGAAGAGATGCCACTCACTTTTCCTGGTAAGGGTACGGGTTGCTTTTTAGACTTTGTTCGGAAATCACCATTCTTTGGTAGAGCATACCTAGTGAAGGTGAGAAGACAAGAGGCAGGAGTCAGAGCAGAGGCAGAACAACGCAGCCAGGGTCTGGGCCATGGAGGGTCTGCCAAGGCGGCCAGCACCTGGCGCTGGGGAGCCGAGGTGAGAGCCGAGAGCCAGGCCCCTGGTTAAAAATAGTCAAGGACGAGGATAGGCTGTGTTACAGAAAAAGAAAAGCCCTTCTATTCAGGGATAATTTCCTGTATTTCCCTTCCTTTGTTTAGTGGATTATGAGCTCAGGAGGGGGCCCGGAGCAGGAGGAAGAGCCCGGCTCCAGCCACAGCCATGGGGCCACACCGGGGGATAGTGCTGGATACGGAGGATAAGAAGGATACAAAGGGCACGACACGTTTCAGAGTGGGGAGCGATGTGCTTCACCCTCACCTGGCCCTGGGGTGGGGACAACCCAAGGGTCCACACCCACCCCACTGTGCTCAGGCACCCAATACAGTGTGCAACCTTCTCATAGCCCACCGGTGCTCCCCAGGGAAGTTCTTTTCTTATCTGGGTTAAACCTCTGCTGGGGGGGACCTTGGAGCTCTGGAGGTAGCAGGGAGCAGTGGCGAGGGTGATCCATTTGGGCTCAGACTCCCAGGAACCCCACTTGGTTTCAGTGGTGCTACCACCAACAGCAGGAGGTTTTCTGCCAATAACCACCTGAAATCAGGAGAGGGGAACCCTCCCACCCAAGCATATCCTGAAGACCCCAGGTGTTTGGCCAGCCCCATGCAGAAATCCCTGCCATGGCTCATTGCATTAGGCAAAGGAAAACCCCCAAACCCAGGAACAGAGCAGGGAAGCCATCGTACCCGGTGCTGTCCTTTCCATCTTCAGCCTGACAGCGTAGTCCAAACCAATGGTGCAGAAAGGCTTGGGCAGGGTGAGCAGCTTCTTGCAGAAGTCATACACTCTGCTGCAGAGCTCGTCAGAGATACAGGGAGCCTGCGGCAAGAAAGGGGCAGGTACGGAGATGCCACGGGCAAAGACCCCGAAGGGTGCTCTCCCCCCAGCAGACCCCAGGACAGGGGGAGGAGAGCTACACCACATTCAGCCTGGGTTGAAATGCAATCTGTGAAGCAGGACCAGGCACTGCGATGGTCTGGAAGCCCCCAGCAGTACACACCAAAGGGCTGCGGACATGTATTTTTCTGATTCCCTGGGATTCTGCCCCAGTGAAGCCCCTGAGCAGTTACCTTTATCAGGGTGTACATCAGCGTGTGCAGCAGGGGGATGATATAATGTCGGTAGTCGCCTCGCTCCGCCTGCGGGACCGAAAGGCACGGTCAGTGCTGGGGCATCCACCATGGGCCCCGGGATGTGCTGGGTGCAGGGGGATGCTCCCAGCACCAGGGTGAGGTCTGGGGTCTCGCCATGGGCCACCAGGGTGGGCAGGGTGTCCCCGGGGTGGACAGGTCCTGCCTGGCAGGCTGCCTGAGTTGGCCATGGGCCGCTATGGGTGTGTGAGGGGCCACCAAGAGCAGGAGCAGCACCCGTGGTGGGAGAGGGAGAACAAAAGTTTCTAACTGAGCTCACTGGGGAGTGCCTTTCTGATGTCAAAATTCATGTGGAAATACAAAGCCTCTGGGATAAGCCCCTGTTGAGTTTGGAGGGTGTGGAACCAGAGCAGGAGGAGAGCTGCTCCTGCATCCCTGTCCCAGGCTGCGGGAAGCCAGCAGGACGTGCCCACGGCCTGGCCCGGCTCTAGCAGTGCTCCAACAGCAGGAACAGCCCCAGATAAACTTCACAGAGGGATTTCCACCCCAAAAACCTCACGGATCCTCATTGCCAGAGAGGGGGCAATGCCATATCAAGTTTTGTTTTGCCCTAATGGAAATGGGGCTACTTCAGCACGAAGGTGCCTCGGGCTGGATGCCCTCCCTCGCTCCTGTAGCCCTGCTGGACAGACAGAAAGGCATCGCAGAGCTTGCAGCTCCTCACCATGCTGCTGCTGGTGCCTGGGGAGCCTCCCCCTGCACCTCTTTTCAGGGATGGTGTGCTGATGGATCCGAGTTAAATTGAACCGATGGCAGCAAAGCTTTTGAAACGATCAATGAAATGAGTAATACTGAATTGCTGAGCCCAGCTCATCTCTGGCCAGAGCCCCAGAGGAGCTCAAGCATGAAATTGCTGAATTGTTATCGGTGGTTGCTACTGCCTGCTCAGAGCTGCTGCAGTACCAGCAGGCTGATAAAAATAATGTGGCACTGATTTCCAGGAGCTTCAGGGACACAAAGGGAATTACGGACCAGGAGGCCTGACATCCCTCCTGGGCACACAAAAATAAGAGCTGCAGGGGGATAAAAGCATAGCAGGGAGGGGCTGAGATGGCTTTTTCAGGGGAAAGCAGACCTTGCCCCCACCAGGGGAATTCCTGCATCCCTAGCCAAGGGCGATGTGGGCATTCCTGTCTACCTGGATGTGCAAAAGCCACTTGACAGTAGGGGTGCAGGGGGCTCCTTGCCTGGGGAGGGCAGGGGCCGTGTCCCCACACGTGGGGAGGACTGGGGGAAGTGGGCTCTTCCTCTCAGCATCGGAAGAACTGAGGTGTGCTCATAAAGAAAAGGTGTGAGCTCGTCACGTCGCATCGCATCAAACCACAAAGCTGGTCGCCGTAGCTTGCTGCGGGTACGGAAGGTTCACCCGAGTTCAGAAAGTGAGACGAGTCAATGAATCAAAAAATGCATCGCCCGGTTTCCGTCAGATGCTCTCGGGACAGGATACGGGGCTGGACGGCTCTGATCTGACGCCGCTCGGAAGGAAACAAGTGGCAGGGAGGAGAAATTTCCACTGTACCTGGGGCCGCAGCTGGCCCAGAGGGTTGCGGGGGAGCTGGGGGCAGTCGGAAGTGTTTTGCACCGTGCAATCTGCAAGCTGCAAACACTGCCTGTGGCTGTGAGCCACAGCCCCCAGCCAGACTCCAAAATCCCTAAACTCCCTAAAAAACCCTTACCCGGGGGATCATCAGGCTGGGGATGCCCCTGGATGGAGACAGCCCCACGGGGGTCATGAGACCCCCTCCCGAGGGACATTTGGTGTGAGGTGGCACTCACCCTTTCCAGCTCTTTCACCAAGATCCTGACCAGGATGGAGCTGTTACTGGGGTTCTGGTCAATTTTTTTGTGCAGCGTCCATCGCAGCATCCCTGAGAAGGAAAAACAAGAGGTGAGGCTGCCCCGCAGAGCCACGATGGGCGGGGAGCCGCGTGTGGTGGAGGAATGGGGCGACCTGGGCACTGCTGCTGCAGAAACCACCGCTGGCACCACTCTCACAGCTAACCCAGGCTTCTCCACCCTCTGCGCCAATCGGTGACCCTCTGCAGGGACAAGGCACACCGCTGCCCTCACTCTGGATGCAGCATTGATGTCAAGCACCGGCAAATGCTTGGGAAAGCATCCCAAAAAACCTGGGACTGGGGAGCTGGAGAAGAGCAAGGTGTGGAAATGGACTAAATGACATAAGTCTTTTTTCTGTTCCCTCCCTGCTTGCTTTCACTGCCTGTCCCAGGGACCTGGGGTTCCCAGCACGCAGTACCTGAGCCACAGTGTGGCTGCCGAGCCCATGCACTTGGAGTAAGGACCACAAAGGTTTTCTGCCCTGCAGTCTTGTCAAGGCTCATTCCAGACAAAAATCAGATTTAATTAACTGTAAAATATCCTGTGTGCTCCAAGTAAAATCAATTTTTCAAAATCAATTAAGTTCCTCGGGGCTGTAGCAGTCCAATTGCTGGGTTGAGTAGAGTTTTATTCACCCCTGTGGTGACGCAGGGATCTCAGGTGGCTCCCTAGCACGGAGCTGAGCCCTGTGTGGCAAAGCAATAGCCCCGCATGGAGGGACCGGGAAACTCAGGTCTCAGCGAGCTGGCAGGGGCTGAGGCGTGAGTTGGTGTCAGAGCTGGGAACAGAGCCCCGGGCTCTGATATTTCGTGTCCTGCCTCAGAGCTGGACCCCTGCCTGAGGTTAGGGTGAGGAACCACGCAGAGCAGGGATGGAAAACATCGCGGTTGGTGCATAGACGCACCTGCAAGTTGGCAAACATTTGGCACCTCTAAGAGCAGGTTGGAAGGGGCAGGAATGTGATGTCACCTCGTGTCCCCCTGGTGTCATCTGAGAGGGGACCAGTGTGGGGCTGGGGCCACGCAGTGCCCGGTGCCCGGTGCGCAGTGCGGGTGGCAGCGGAGCTGTCCCCAGGACCTCACCTCGGTCGCGCTGGCAGGCGGGGTGGTGGCCGTCCAGCTCTCGCAGCAGCGTGCGGACACGGCGCAGGATGTCCGACTCCACCTCTGCGGGGACAAAGAGAACGTGAGTGGCCTGCGTGGCACCCCTGGGACACTGGCACCCAGGGGGAGTGATGCACTGGTTTGGGTGTGCGTCCCTCGGGAGGGGTGTCACAGCAGCCCCGATGGCAACAGGTCAGAGCCCTCCCCAGGGGCACTGGAGCCAGGGGGACAAGTGCCACCCCATGGTCTGGTGGCCTATGGAGCCATACTGGGGAGCAAAGACCTCCTGGAGGAACATGGTGGCACAGACACTCTGCAGAGGACTGTTTTGCATAGGTTCTGCAGAATCCCTCTCCCTTTGCTGAATTACAAAATCGCACATTAAATATACAAGCCAAAGGAAGAAAACCACAGCTTGGCACTGTGCAGGAGCAGAAACACCTCTGCTTTTTGGCACCACGTGGACTCGGCCTCACCCTCACCCACCACCCAGCTCTTCCAGCTTCTCCCAGCCCACAGCTGCCACCCATGGGCCCTGAGCACCCCGAGGCAGGGACCGAGCCCGGTGACTGCCACCCGCTCTTTGTGCACGTCAGAGCTGAGCAGCATCCTGCTCTCAGCCAAAAATAAACCTAAAAAACTCAGATCCGATCTGGGGCATGACTCTTCTGTGGGGTGGGGACTTGTGATCAGGAGAGAGCTCACATGTCAGCGCTGGCACATTGCAGCTGTGAAATAAAAGCCAGCTTGGCAGGCACGCTGGGGATCGGCCGGGAGATGCAAGATCCCTTTACTCCACCATGACCTGGCTTTGTGGCCCTCCTTGCTCTGGGTTCTATTCCCCCATAACAAAAGGACTTTTGCTCCTTTGTAGTAAGAAACTCGTTATATAAAGTCAGCTATTATCAGGTGATGCACTCCTTTCGTAGGCTGGAGCAGCCAGGACATGGCCTGATCCAGGGCAAGACCTCAGTATTCACAGCAACCCCTCTCCTGTGGGAGATGGGTTGGGAGCTACAGGGAAAAAACCCTGGGGGGGTTTCACAGCTCAGCCGGAGACTCAGCCACACAGGGGCTGCAAGAGGCATCTCCAGGGAGCCAAAACCTGAGGCACCTGCGGGCAGGAACATGATCGTGTGGCAGACGGGGCAGCTCTGAGCATCTGCCCCCTTGTCCCATGCAGACCCATGTCCCATCTCAGGACAGGTTTGCTGCAAGAACCAGAGATTTTTTTGGCTCTTCCTGCTGCATCTCTCAGCAGCCCAGTGGCACCCCAGTGCCGCCAGCATCCCCACCAGTGATGCACAGCGGGGAGCAGGAGCCTTGAGCCCCCCCCCAGCATCCGTGCTGCCCCCTCAGCCCCAGCTCCCATGCAGGCAGCATGGCCAGACCCCCAACAAGCAACTCGTGCCCTCCCCGAGCCCAGGGCTGCAATGACAAGGTTCCAACAAGGTGGTGACCAGGGGCACCAGGCACAAGCCCTGGATGAAACCAGACTGGGAAATGCAAACTTTAAAGCATTGGGAATAACCCGTTCCTGAGCACACAGCCCAACAGCCAAAATATCTTGTTTACCCAGGGAAGCACACCCCATTAGGGATGTTGGGGCAGAGGATCCATGGAATCCAAACTTCTGCAGAGGAGCACTTACTGCTGTGACTGCAGTCTAGGCTGTGTTAGAAGACAACCACACGTTTGGGTTCAGAATTATTCATCGTGTGCTGCTGAAGCTGTGTGTGTGCTTGGGGAAAATCCCATCTTGGCCGGCATACTTCGTGCCATCGTACCCACACAGTATGGTTACGGTGCAGAAGTGTCCTTTGACATGGGATCTTTCTCATTTTGGATGTGTTACTTGAGGAAACGTCAAAGTTTTACTTTAGAAATCTGTATTTTCTCTCCTTTTTGTTTTCCCTGCAGTGATTTGGTAAAGCTCCTCCTTTTCACTGCCATGCTCATTGTGTTTGCACTGAGGGATTACACACTGTAATGGACTACATGAAACTTCCCATTCTTTTTATTTGTGTATATTTTTAATGACTACGGGAAGTTTTTCCTGAGCGTTGGTATAAATACTGTGTCCTCTATTTGTATATCAAAGCAACTGCAGTCGTGATACGCTGAGGTCTCTTGGTGGGGAGCGAAGCATCAGAACACCCCTTCCAACACAAACACGGGGCACTTTGATCTAAAAATGCTCTCAGCCCACCAGCAACAGCCAGCAGGGGCTTGTAAGTGGAATAAAACATTTCAGCATTGATATACTGACAACATAATGTGAGACTGCTTTAAAATCTGTGACTGGTTACCAGACCTGGTGGCACCCTACAGCAAATCTTTTGGCCATTCCTTGGGTGTATAACGTCTCGGTTGCCACCACCCGTCAGGGTTTACCAATGCCTCGCAAAATGCAGGGTCCCGTGGTATCGCTCTGCACAGCGACAATCAGTCCTTGTTAGATAGCCAGGTACTTACTGGGGGCAGTGGGGACAGAGGTGTGGATGGGGTGGGGAAGGGTTCGTGCAGCAGCATCACCCACCTGTGCTCTCCATGGCCGGGCCGGGGCTGCAGCAGGGCACGGGCACGGCTGCAACGATGGGCGAGTGCGCGGCTGCTGCTCACTCTGCTCGGGCATGGCCTCGGGTCCGGTGTCTTGCCTGCAGAAACCATGGGGCATGGTCAGCTGGGGCTGGCGGCGGGGATGGCCGGAACACATTGTGAGGCAGAGTCCCGAGGGCATGCCCCAGGTTGAGGTTTCTGGGTCAGAAAGGTTCAGCTCGGGGCTGAACCCACCCGAGTGCTCAGGAACCGCAGCAAGAAGCCCCCGCGGATGGACATCGCCAGGCAGGGCAGCACCGGGAGCCCTCTCCTCCCCAGGATTTATGAAAAAATGTTCAGGTTAAATCAAACTGAGCCCAAAACATGAAGTCCAAAAGGAATAAAAATAAATAAAGAAGAGAAGCTGAACTTCCATGAGGTTTCTAATTTGTTGCCTTGATCTGCCCTCCCTATCCCATCCCTATCCAACACCCAGAGAAACAAAACCTGAGGAAAGCCCAGGAGCCAGCTACGCTCCAGAGGGAAGCCAGCCCGGAGCCAGACAGCTTCCCTTGCCATCGAGCATTGTTCTCTCCAAAGAAAGAGGAAAAAGAAAGCAGAAGAGGAAGGAAGGGAGATCTGCCTGTGACACGGCCACCCAGTGCCCATGGCGAGGCAGCGTCCCCGCAGCTGCCCTCTCCTCACCATGGGACCCCGTTGGTCCTCTGTGCCCCTCCAAGCACAGTCAGACCATTAGCCCACACTCCTGCTCATGTCTTTGCTCCATTTAGGAATCTCTCCATTTAATTTATAGATTTAAGATCTATCTATGCCCACTTAGGTCCTAAATCTGCCCATTTAACTCCTAAATCATATCCCCCACCCAACCCAGCAAGTGTAGCAGGAGATGGACAAACATTTGTGGGAACTCTCCCAGCCACACACAACTCGTGCCCAAGAGCATCCTGCTCTCAGCTGCTCCCAGACGCTCACTAAAAGCTTCCTGAAGAAAGTGAAGCTTTCAGCACCCACCCCAGAGCCGCCAGGACATTATTTCTCGGGCTGGGGCTGGCTTCAAGCCACCGCTGCAGATTTCCACCACCCGATGGGCAGCTCCCAGCCTCGAGCAACTGAAGGCAGTGAGGACAAAGGAGGCAAGGACAGGAACTAATGAGAGGAGACCCCTGCCTCTCCTTGCATGGCCCAGTGCAGGGTAGGGAGCAGGGGGCGATTCCAGCCCCCCAGCTCAGCTGATGCTGACCTGGGCGTCGCGTCCCTGCGGCACGTGGACATCGCTGTGGGGACGGATGTGTGGTTTCCTCCAAGACCAACACCCTGGTCTGCAGACCCAGGATATATGGTGGGGCGGGGGGGACTACAAAGCTCAGCAAACCATTTATTTCCTGTGGATGAGTGGCGGGAATGCCCACAGGGTTTTCCTTCCTGTGGCACACTCTTAGCACCCGACCTGGTGCCAGCCCCACATCTCCATCCCCTGACACCTCCTGGGACAGCACGGCCAGATCCTGCTGGGGCGGCGGCAAGGGGACGAGGAGGCTGCCAAGGAGGATCTAACACCTCAGGGCTGCCTTAGTGCTGCTCTATTTCAGGGGTGTCATCATGCTCAGGGCTTCCTCTTGGCTGTGTTTATCTCCTCGATGGCGGTACCATTCCCACCACTGGCTACAGGAGCGAGCAATGCCCTAATCCCCTCCTTGCCCAGCACCACAAGCTGTGTTACATCACTGGTGGGCTGGTCAGCACCGTGGCTCTCAGAGTGATATTTCCTGCGGGGAAAAAGCCCCCGCACGGGGCTGGGTGCATGCCGGGCTCTTCGGGGCCAGCAGAGGCGTCTGCCAAAGCGAAAGGCAGGCGGCTGCTAATTGTGTCGGTGGTTTTCCACATCCGCATCCTATCTACCCACACGTGGGAGGGAACCGGCGCACCGGTGCTTGCTTTCCAGATTTAGAAAAGGACTCGGGGTGGTGTGAGCTGCTCCGGGCCCTAGAAACTTTGCTTCTCAGTCACCTGCTTGCTTAAGAAGTGCTGGCGCTCCTCACTGTCTGCAAAGACCTGAGATGGGGCCAGCAGCCCGCCTGTCTGCTCCAAGGACACGAGTCTCCCAAGAAAATTCAACATAAAATTCCCCAAACTGCTTCCCGGCATATTCAGAGTCCAGCAGGAGGACAAATTTTGTACAAGGCGCAAAAGGAGATGGGTAGAAGCAGGCTGGTGAGAAAGGTTGGGGTCAGCCCGGTTCTCCCCAGGGAGGAGAGGTGGGGCTGAAGATGCCAGGAGATGGATGGCATCAGCCCGCAGCCGGGCACGTCGCCCACCTCCCCTCCCGGGCTTCACCAGGGCTTCCCTGGCAGCAACAAGCACAAACCCGAGCCCAGTGACACAGCGAGGAGGGCTTTGAGGCTGCAGGAGGCTGTGCTGCAACCAGGGCTCATTCAGCCTTGTGCAGAGCACTCTCAGACCAGAGCTCGGGCTGTTGCCTGGAGCAGCAGCAGGGAGACACCTCCGTTCGCCTTCACAAAGCAAACACAGCTGACGGGGAATGCCGGAGACACCAGCCTCCGTAGGCACGGTGCACTGGCTCGGCTGTCCTTCAGAAGAGCTTTTGGCTGCCAAAGCCATGTCCCTGGTCCCTCAGCCATGCAGCTGGAGGCGGCTGCCCAGGCGACATTAATGAAGCCAGGCTGGTCTGTGCCAGATGGCCACGGCACCGCCAGCTGAGCTCAGCGTGGCAGGGAGCAAAGACCTTCAGATCCCTGGGAAGGAGATGCCAGCCCCTGTCCTGGGGAAGGCCATGTGGGTAGGAGGGGGTCGCTGGCCACCACTAGAAGCTCAAGTGTCCCTGGAGGACACAGGAACCATCTCGAGCACCAATGCCACACTGAGAGCCACTGATTTGGCTGAAAAAGCATTTAACACTGTGCACAACTGCAGACACGGAGATGCCAGTGCTGGTGCAGGGTAGTGGGAGATGGTGTCCAGTAATGGGATCCCCAGAGCTGTGCGAGGCTGCAACAGGATCTGTCCCCATCACCCACGGCTCTGCCCCCAACACCCCACTGCCTGCCAGGCTCTTCCCAGGACACGGCAGCCAAAAGCAGGGACCAGGTGTGACACACTGCAATGCTGGGACCACTCCTCGCCTGGAAAGGATGGAGGGGGATGTCCCTGCATGCAGGGGACACAGGGCCAAGGCCCCTTTGCCATCTCCACCCCTTCTGGTCACAGACCATGGGGCTGAAGGCCCTGGTGACAGCCACCTCTGTGCCCATCAAGCCCTGATCCACACGTGCTGTGAGCCCTGGTGCTGAGTGGGAAGAGCTGGCACAGAGATGTGTCTGAAATGTGCTGCAGCCCCTCTCTGACCCAGGTCCCCTCTCCCAGGCTGGCCCAGAGTCTCACACAGGGATATTCTCAGCCAGGGTGGCCAAGGGCACCTCAGGGGGCCCTCAGCAACAACGGTGCCACATCCAAGACCCAGCAGCAGGGGGCTGCTGCTGGTCCCATGTCAATACAGGTGGATATTTTTCCCATTTCTGGGGAAAAAACACCTGGTGGCCTACCTCAGGCCTGCAAGAGAGAGGGCCACATGCTTTCCAGGAGCCGTGCCCAGAAGCCTGGGGACATACCTCCCACCTCCTGCCAGCCCCACGTCCGCCCCACTGCGCTGGGCACCACGTGAGGATGGAGCATCCCCAACCTCGCTCTGGCCTCACTCACCTTCCCTTGTGTCCTTCCAGCTCCCAGCGTCACCGCAGGGCACGGGATGGTCCCGGCAGGCTCATGGCGAGGAGGAGGAGGAGGAGGAGGCAGTGCAGGCAGGAGCTAGCAGCGAAGCAGCAATCCTGAGCTCCGGCACCGGCAGCCCACGTTGAACCCTGCTGGGGCTCGCTTCTGCTCTGCGTGCGTGTGTCGGAGCCCGCTGCTCACTGGTGACCACAAGCTTTCTACCTCGAAACAGGAAGGGCTCAGAGGCCCCAGCCAGCACACACGATGGTGGGAAGATGAGAGCGGAGCCAAGGGGAAATACGGCAGCGCGGGGCGTAAACGCTGGCCCTGCAAAAGTGTTGGCGAGAGGCAGAAGCTGCTCAGTTCCCTGAACCACACCACTCCTCCTCTTTCTGTCCCCCTCCTCCCCATGCATCTCCTCTCTTCCCTGCAGCAGACACGAGACACATTTCATCCCGTAACTGGTTATTTTGCTGTCTGCCAGCTCAGCAAGACCAGAGGCTTCTCTGCGCTCATCCCACTTCTTTGCAGAGCTGCAGTTCCCTGCTTCCTCCCTGCAATTCTTAAAATACCCAAGGCATCAGCTGTATTTTATTTCATTTACAGGAAAAAAAAAAGAAAGGGAATGAAGAAGGGAAGCCACATTCCTCCTTTCAGTTCTCAATAGCCATGAGGCTTTTAGTGATAAAACCTGTGTGACTCCAAAGCCACCTCTTCCAGGAGCTGGGGTAGTTACGGGCAGCATCTGGCTGTATTCATGAAAATGAAGAACTTGGCAGTGAAAGCACAATTCACCCCAGAAACACACAGATAAGATCACAGGTTAAAGGTCTTAACATCTTCCTTTTCTAAGCTACCAGGGTGGCAGAGAAAGCTTGAGCAGAGTCCATTCCTCAGCATCCATCAACCCACCCGCCACTCACCACTGAGATAGCCTGGGATGGATTGTTTCAGTTATAGCATGGGTTAGTGTCCCTGTGAGCGTCAGGACATGTCACCTATGGTCCCAAAGGGTCTGGGTCTGGGCTCAGCACCGTGCTCCCTGTGGCTGGAGCACCCCCTGCCCACCAGGCTCCTCGCAGCCCTGAGCAGGGACCCTTGGAGCACGGTGCGGCACAGTCATGGTGCCACCACCAAGGCTGCCAGGGGTTTTGGAATTGCTGCCAGCTTACTGCCAGCATGCACCCAAGTGCCTCCACAGGGGAATCCGGCCCAACCAGGACCAGAGCTCGGCCCCAGGAGGCCACGTCCCACCCTGCAGCAGCCCAGCTCCCCCAGCCCATTGAGCAGCAAAGCCCCCACATCCCGTGGTTCCCTCCAGCTGCCGTAAGCAGTGCCCTGGCACCAGAGAGCCTGTGCTGGCCACAGCCCTGGTAGGCAGCTTTTGGAGAGCACTGCCTGGGGTGGGGTTGTAAATGCCACAGCGGACGGATGGAAAAGTGTCCATCCATTGAGTCGTCTCAGCCCCCACCACACTCAGGGAAGAGGCTGTCCCCTCGTGGCCTTCCACACAGGGATGCACGAGATCCCCCAGGACCTGCTGCTCAGACTGTCAAAAGCTGGCAGAAATTGCTAAAAACACAACCCTCTAGACTATGTGACACACAGGACACAGGAGTGATGCAGAAATACCTAAAGCCGTGGAAGAAAACCAAAGCCAGGTGGGAAGCTCAGTCCCTCCATCCTGCCCTCACACACGAGCATCCTCCACTGCCCAGCACACCTTGGCTGGGGTCCTGAGCGTCACTGCCTGGACACCTGTGGACCATGCCCCGTTCTGGGGGATGTCCCCTCTCCCAGCTTGCCCAAGGACACCAGTGACGAAGCAGGGTAAGCATAGCTCATGCACACACACTTGCTCTCTCTAAGATATATTTAGTCCTGCTCCAAAGACTGTATCTCCACGCCTCCTGAAGCCCTGTATTTGGTTACAAACTCTCACACGGGTATGTCTGAGGCTTCCTGTGCCAGTTTATCAGCTCAGTGACAGACGCTTGCAAAGAAAAACCCGTGCATTGCCCAGGAGCAGGTTATGGAAGGCCGTTCCCTGGACACGCTCCTCCTCTCCCTTCTCCCCATCCCACCGCCAGCCACCAACCAGACACCCCAAAGGAGCCAGGGCAAGGAAGGATCATGCAAATACCATAGGCAGCAGCGAGCGAGCTGTGCTGCACCCGGGGCGTCCCGAAGGGAGAGACAGCAGGCACAGAGCTGGAGGGGAGGCACGGGAGCACTCGCGGCGCAGTGCCGAGCGGCGGCAGACGTCCTGCGGGGCAGAGCAGCACCCGCCACCCCTCACACTGCCCTCCCCCTGCTCCCCGCAGGTGGCCCCAGGCCAGCTCACTTATGGAAGCAGCACCTCCGAAAGTCTAATGTTACACAGCACTCGCGCTGGGGCAGCTCCCAGCCCGCGTTTCCTTCCAGCTCCGGCGAGAGCGGCTGGAGCAGGAGGATCAGAAGTGAGCCAAAGGCGGTTTTCTCCTGCGGGAGCTGGAGGCAGCTCCAAGCAGGACGTTTCCCGCAAGGCGACCTGCTGTTTGACATCACATCCCCTGGGCTGCTCAGCCCCAAAATGCAGTGGGATTGCTCCTCTGGGACCCAGGGTCACCACCTACACCGGGACAACCCAATGCCACGGCAAGAGCTTCCAGCACTGTCTGTCAGAGCAGCTCTGCCCTCCTGGCTGTGCCCTCCTCTTAGACCATGTCCACCTGCCAGAGGAGTGGCTGCTTTTAGGGCCAGATCCTGACCTCCAGCCCCACTGCACAGCTTGGGTAGGAGCGTGGGACAAATCCAGCCTGCACCCCCCTTACCATCCGCGTAACAACAGCTCCAGGCCCCACCAAGGACCCGACCCATGGCCAAGGATGAACGCTGAGGGCAAGCTCCATTTCACCATACACCAACCAACTGAGTGCAATGTGCCACATTTAAAATGAAAACTAAGCCAAACTCTCATTATGAAACTCAAAAAAAAAACACATAAAAATCACCTGGGAGAATCTGTTGAGGAGCCTTATTCCTGTCCCCACTCAAACAGGCTGCCGGGGCGGAGGAGACGTGCAGAAGAAGCAGGGGGACCATGCACGATCCCTTCTGGACCCATTTTCAGTTTCAGCTCCAAAACCTGGCAGGGCTTGTGGTTTCAGGCAGGTCTGGTACGAAACCAGATGCTCTCCCTCAGGCTCTCCCTGCCAAGGAAAGGCGTCTCGAGCTCAGCCTCTGCTTTCCAGCAACACTGTGCTGCACCGGTTCCTTGCCGGCTGCTCCGGCAGGCGCGTCCCTGCCAGGAGGCTCACGCCCGCAGAGCGAGGGGGCGAGAGGGACGCACTCCAGTAACAAAACGCTTTCACAGCCCGCACCACTGCGGATATTCATCTGCCCGTCAGGATGAAACAAGCCCCAAACCCCTTTGCTAAAGCTGGCGTGGAAGTGGAGCGGCTTCCTGGACACTAACGGCTCTTTGGAGACTTCCTCGCCAACGTCACGTTTCATTCTTTCTAAGGGAAGAAACGAGTTTTCCGGAAGCATCAGCTTTTTAGATTTAGCATCTCTCTTT
The DNA here is from genome assembly GCA_011075105.1 of Heteronetta atricapilla. Classification (NCBI taxonomy): domain Eukaryota; kingdom Metazoa; phylum Chordata; class Aves; order Anseriformes; family Anatidae; genus Heteronetta; species Heteronetta atricapilla. The sequence continues at coordinate 2,189,457 of CM021748.1, forward strand.
CCATTCCCGGAGCTGGCTTTGGAAAAACAATCGGAGGGAAAAAATAACCGCTTTCTGAAAACTGCTGCCAGGTTTGCTCGCACAAACAGCCCAGGCAAGTGCTGTCAGCCTGCGGGGGAAATAAAATACACGGCACAGTCCCTTCACCCTACAGACATGTTCTGTATCACCAGCTGGGATAAAGCAGCTGTGTGTTAACAGCAAATCCTTGCTAAAGATTTGCTAAGACCCCTTACTAAGACATCTGGGGCTTTAGCAGCAGTTTCAGGGTGCATTCAGCATCTTGTGGTGCAGCACAAGCAGCTGCTGGGGCTGCAGAGGGGTGGAATAGTTGCATGGGGCTTTGGGGGCCACCAGGGCAGGGTGACCAGAGCGAGAGTGACAATAGCACATTGGGGATGGCACCTTTCCCCCACAGTGGAGGGCAGGGCTATGGGGTGCTTTTGGCATTGCCCTGGCAGTGGGAAACAGCCTCCGGCCACAGGGCTGACATGGAGATCAAGGAAGGGGCAAGCGTATAATGAGGAACCATGAGGGCAAGCCCAGCAACGAGGTTTAATTACATGGTACATCCAACAGCAGAACCCCCTGCTTTCGGCAGGACCATGAACATCCCCCAGTAAGGCCACTGCGGACTGAACAACCCAAGCCCATGCGGCACAGCTCGCTCACAGCAGAGAGCTCCTGCCCAAACCACGTCTGATGGACCGTGCTGTCTTCAAGGCATGTCACACCTCAAAATAGAACAATGTGACTCAGCCAACACAGCATCTGCCTTCAGCACAGCCATTAGCACCAGCAAAACTCAAAAACTAAGAAAGCAACTGGAAGAAAGTCCCGAGAGCCCCCGCTTCTGGGTAGGTGATGTGGTCAGCATTGGTAAGGCTGAGCACAGCCAAGCCAAGAGGCTTCGTGGGCCAGCTCTCTCCGAAAGAGAAGAGCAGCTGTCATCTCTTGTGACAATCAGGGCTCCTCTGTGTCAAATCCCCCTGAGGCTGGGCACACAGGACTGCTGGGGAGGGATGTTGCTGCTGCCCCCATCCCAACAGCCTGTTGGATGTGCTGGGATGGAAGCACAACCCCAGATGAAGTTTATAGCAGCCCCAAACCACTTAATGTCAGGATAGCCCCGTGCCAGCTGCTGGAGCCCCAGCACCTCAGGGCAGGAGGCAGGGGCTGCAGGGCAGAGCCCTGTGAAGCGGTGAGCCCAGGTCTCACTGGGACAGCCCAGAGGCGTTGTGGCACCGAGCTCTTTCCTCCGATCAAATCTGGGAGAAAGCCGCATAGTTAAAGAGATTCATGCCATATGTTTCCCCAGACTGACATGTATTTTCTACCATTGCGGATGTAGGACATGCCTCTGGATGCTCAGCTGTAAAGGCTGAATAATGTCCCATGGATTTGGGCCATCCACAGAGGAACTTGGATACTGGTTGAGAGTCTTGGAACCCACACACTTATTGCAGGAGCAGAGCACCAGACGCACCCTTGGAAAAGCTTGTGCACGACTCAGAGCTGATCAATCAGCCCTTGATGCCCAGAGGAAACTGTTTCCTTCAGGTGTAGCCAAGGGGCACAAAAGAAACATGGCCACTGGGCTGGACGGACACCCAGCCAGCTCCCCTGGGAGGGCAACAGCATCTCCGGGAGATGAGTGGTCACAGTGCAGCCACTCGGGCTTGATGCCTCAGAGGCAGCCAAAGGATGCTGCCAGAGGATGCAAAGGAAGAGCGAAAACCTGCCTCATGTACGCCGCTCACTTGCCTGCTTTGTTTTTGAAACCCAAGCCCCCAGCACTTCACTTTTTAGTTTCCTTTCCAGCCGGGGCTGCTGCACTCTCCGCGTTATCGCCGCTGCCATCGCCGTTGATTGCCATGTCACCGCCGCAGCGCTCGGGGCCCCAAGGGAGGGCCGAGGCGGTGGGCCAAGGGCAGGGGCAGGCGGGCGGCCACACGACTGCACGAGCGGCCAGCGCGGGCGCGAGCCACCCGCATGCAGCAGCCGGAGCGCGGCCGCCAGCGGGTGACAGCCGGGAGCGGCTCCGGTCCTCGCAACTGGGAGGGAGCCGTTTCGCACGGAGCAAAATGAATAAGCATGAGCTAGCGCTGAAACGGCCCCAGATCGGTGATGTAAGCTGCTCGCTCCATCTGGGCTGAGCGGCTGCCAGGAGGGTGTATGGGGGGGCTCAGATGAGTGCCCGAGCGAGAGCATCCACCAACACCAAGCCCACCCGGGACCGCCCCAGGGGTGCGGGCAGCCTGATGGGGACAGGCTCCAGGGCAAACTCTGTTCCCCACCAGGATCATGCTGGCTGGCAGGGTGAGCTTGCACAAATCCTCCTTTCCTGCAGATAAGCAGCACGTTCTCCTTCACCAGCACTATCAGTGCCCCCCTCCCCTTGCTTAACCCTGGAAAGAAACCCACGCCAACCCCTTCAAGTGCTTCCCAGGGTCTTCCAGAGAAGATGCCTGGGGTGGGGGGGATGCAGCGTTCACACACACACACACACATGCACACTTCCAACCTCTGATATATACAGAGCTGCCCAGTAACAGCACAGCACAGCAGAGCTCCTCAGGCAGCAGCAGAGCAGCAGGGGTCTCCCAGAGGAGCAGCAGCGGGATGGGGCAGGAGGGTGAGTGCAGCTTTCATGCACGCACAGCCACCCGATGCTCTCCGTCCGGACCCTACCTGCTTGGTGGGGCAGGCAGCGGGAGCATCAGGCGTGCACCCGGGGTCGCATCCAGCACGGAGGGGCACAGCGGGGTCCGGGGGCAGCCATCGGGGGCTCCGCTCTGCCCGGCGGGTGCAGGGGCAGCGCCGGGGCGGCTGCACGCTTCAAAGTCTGCAAAGTGAAAAGGGAAGCGCTGGAGTTATTTCAAGACAACTTCCTCTTTCAGACAGAAGCCCCTTAAGGAGAAAGCTGTCACCGCGTGGGTCGCGCTCACCCGGCGCTCTCTGGACGTGCAGGAGCGGGTGGAAGAGGGCTCCAGCCCTGCCCTGCCCTAATCCCCCAAACCAGCCGTGCAGGTTGGGCTGCTGGGGCACAGCCTAGCCAGGGCTCGGGCCTCCTGGCGTGGAGGCTGCTGCCTCCCTGCCCGGGCAGCGAGAGTGGCTGACGCTGCACTCCCCGTGCCGGGAAATAAACAGGGTTGCTACAGAGACAAGGAGGAGTCTGTCCAAGCGGGAGGCTTTTCCAGCTCCAGCACGAAGTTTTGTGCCCCTGCCAGCTCTTCCAGCCCAGAGCACGCCGTGCACATCTGCTTTTTGCACAAAGCCCCCGCCGTGGGGACGGGTGTCCCCAGCAGCCCCCGGCTGCCCTGTGCCAGCGCGGGGACACGGACGGGGCAGGGGACACCCAGCCCCTCTAGGGAAGGGGTCACGGGGAAATTCGTCACCGCGTTGGCAGCGACCTCGGCCAGAGCAGGTCTGGTTGTGCTCAGCGGGGCGTCACGTTGTCACCACTCGTGACTCGGTGGCGGGGCCGCAGCAGCCGGGCTGAGCTGAAATGGGGCCATGCAGGGGGGGAGGCCCCAGGTGAGGCTGCTCGGGGCTGCTGCGGGGCTCCACGCTCCGCTAGGACTGCGGCCCATTTGCACGTCTGCATCAGACCAGCTGGGGAATGCCTCAACCAGGGCTGCTCCCGCTCGTGTCTGGGGCCCAGCTCATGAGTTCAGCCCCCAAGTGTCACCTGCAGCGATGCTTGAGGCTCTGAATGTCTTTGGGGTAAGGACTTTGGGTTGGGGAATGTGCTCCGAGAGGGAGCGTGGGAACAGCAGCCGACACCATATCACTTCCCATCGTCTTTTACATGAGAAAAAGCTTTAGGTACAGTTACATACCTGGGCCCCTGATTTAAAAATAACCTACTTCCTTCCTGGCCAGGAGAGAAAGGCAGGAGGCGGCCGTTCGGCTGGCTGTCAGCATGATTTGCTTCCAGTCCCCACTGGTCGCGCCGGTGCCAAGGCATCCCCGGCAGGGGCTCGCCACCCGCACGGCCCCACAGGCAGGAAGGCTCCGGGGAAGCAGCAGCCACACGCAGCACTGGATGATAACGCCCACGTTTCCCCTCTCTTGGCTTCGTTCCCGCTCGCTCCCATTGATGAAGGACCCACGGACGTGTCCTGGTGGCCGTGGCAGGAGTGGTGCCAGCGTCCCCATGGGCAGCACGGCAGGGGCATGTGCATGTGGGGTCCTGTTTGCAAAGGGTTTTCCCTACTAGGATCAGGATGAGCTTCTTCAGCATGCCGTGGCTGAGGTTTGGGCAGTGCTGTTCAATGGCTTACTTTCCCATGCCTGTCTCTATGTCCTGACACCACATTGCATCTGTCCTACAGCAGGAGGTACCCAGCATGCAGGAACCCCTGCTGCAGGCACAAGTGTCCATGCAAAAACTGTTTCCATGCAAATTGCAAAGGAAAGAGAGGGCTGAAGCCAGCACACTGGCACCATGATGAGATTATCCCCATGCAGTAGCATAGGAGGGGCAAAGGCTGGCAACGGGTTCCTTGCACCCCTGCATTGGACGTGCTCCTGCTTTGCCTGCACAGGCACCTTTCAAGGCCAGCATCTCCCATTGCTGCTGGACATTTTCACTCCTTCCCTCTCAGTCAGCCTCTGAAGGACCCAAAACTTCACCCCTGATATATTTTCATTGCAGTCAGACCCTCTCTCACGACCCAGCTACAGCAGAAGGATGCCATGAGCCTGGCATTCCCCTTGGCCCATTTCTGCCGTGCACACCAAGCAGCCTCCTCAATGCCATCACAGCTGGGATCCCAACCCAAAATTCATTTAGCCCAAAAAAACAACCAAACCAAACCAAACAAACAAAAAGACAGAGACAAGCAAAAGAAAGAGAGGGAGAAGAGAGAGAACTTGTATGGCAAACAGCATAGACTCACTACAAAACAGCTGTTTGTCCCACAACACCGTCCTTGGGGATTTACAGGTATTGTAGGAGCACCATAAAGGGCCGTGCCTATACAGCTCTGTGCATGCTTGGGATACAAAGTGCTTTCTGAATCCCTGAATCCTCCTTCTGTGGAAGAAATCTTTCCAGCTAAAACAAATACAAAGAGCTCACCTGAAGCACTAATTCAAAAGGGGTTTTCCAGCCCGGAGAGGAACTTGCTGCCCAGCCTGGGGCTTTCCTGCTGGGGGAACAGCACACAGCCTGCTTCTCTTGAGCTGGGACAGCTGCCAGCACATGAAACCACGCCAGCAGCAGCAACTCGCTGCCAGTGGGCACGGTGCTGCACAGCCCGGGGGCATGGTGCTGCACAGCTCATGGGCACGGTGCTGCACAGCTCATG
>CM021748.1:2194781-2262997 GCA_011075105.1 Heteronetta atricapilla
GCACAGCTCATGGGCACGGTGCTGCACAGCTCATGGGCACGGTGCTGTACAGCCCGGGGCACGGTGCTGTACAGCCCGGGGCACGGTGCTGCACAGCTCATGGGCACGGTGCTGCACAGCCGTCGGGCCGTGACATGCTGGTGGGACCCACTCCGTGCCGGCTGTCGTGCTCCAGTGCTCGCAGCTGCACGGGGCCCCGTGCCCACCTCCAGCAGTGGTGCTGGGGCTGCTGGGGATGGAGCCACTTCTCCTCCCCGTTGCTGTCTGGTTCCCGTCTTGGTTCCTGCTTCACACCCAGTGAAAGCACAAAGCAGCTTCCCCTGTCAAATGGGAGCTCTGTGCACCTCTCTTCCTGCCCTGCTTTCTATTCAGGTACAGCTTAGTTTTCCCCACTTTAATTTTCTATCATGACGTGGCTGCTGTAATAACAGACCTAGCTAGCCAACTGGGTTTCTGAGGGAAGCAAAGGTATTTGCACAAAGAAAAGGACGCTGTCTGAGCACTGCTCCTCCCAAACCACCCAGCCTGCAGGGAAAGCTCCATTGGCAGATGTCCGAATCACCATTTTAGTCAAGGGATGCTTTTCTTCCAGTTTATAAAGGAGCAGGTTACAGACCAACAGACACGTTCATGTCACGTCTCTATTTTCCAGCCTGATTCTGATTTTCCTATTTCTTTAACAAATAAGGAGGATAGGGGTGTCTGGGGGACTGAGGAAGCCAAGCATCCTGCCAGTTTTGTGGACCTTACCTTGCCTTTTTGATTTGTCCAAACTAAGTCATCTTCAACATCTTAACACCTTTTTTTTTTTTTTTGGTCCTGAAAAAGTCCATGGAAAGAAAACAGAAGCAAGCACAAGACAATAATAATGAACCATGGACTTTTCACACCTGAGCAGCCTCATGGCATGTCCTGCAAGGGTAGAAACTGCCTTATCTGATAAAGATAATAGCAACAGGAGAGACAACTGCTCACCTACAGGTTAATTATGGGTTTGAAAATCCAAGCAAAATGATTGTGATAAGCTTGAGCAGGCAGCTGATAAAAATCAGCAAGCTTTTCCTTTCCATCCCATGTAGAGACCGGCTCCCACCATCCAATGTGCTGGGCACGCACCCAGCGGTGCCAGCGGTGGAGAAGCCACCTCTGGTCAAGGCCACCACTTGTGAGCAGGACATTTTGAGGAGGAGATGGGTTCGGGTGCTGCAGCCGCCTTGTGCCAAAGGGCTGGGTGCACAGCCAGTGACTGCCAGTGACTGTTTCGCGGAAGAGATCAGCTGTTTGAAACCACACAGGATGGCTTTTTGTCCAGATCTTAAGTGCTGCGTGCCCACAAGCCAAGGGCTGTACATTTCCGCTGCCCACACCTCCCAGCAGATTCTTCCCAGAAATTACAGCTCTCCTGGGGGATCCAAGGTGACAGTTCTGGAACGAGATCAAATCCTCGAGCTTATCAGGTCTGCCAGCGATAGCACACAGCAGGAAATAGCGCTTTTTAATCACAACCACTCTGTTCCAATTCACTCGGCGAGCTGATAAGCCGGGCAGCAGCGCTGCTCTTACAGCGGTTTTTCAGGCAGCACGAGCAGGGCTTTCGAAAGACTGCTGCAGCTCCCAGCACACTGGGTGAGGCAGAGAAGGGGGCAGGTTATTGCTTCACCCCAGGCCAGGCCCCAGAAGCCATCCCACACCAATGCCCCCATGAGCTCGACGAGCAGCTCCGCCCGCTCACCCTGCCTGGCCTGAGCACTCCTGGCAACATCCCCGGCCAGCCTTCTCCAGCTGGGTCTGAACATCACACCTCCCCGCGGAGACCACTGCACCCATCGGTTGGCAGCTCTTGGAGGAAAGAGGTTGGGCATGGCTGCTTCATGCCCTTGATGCTCCTCTGGCCAAGCCTGGTGGCCTTTCACTCCCCGGGGGGACGCAGCAGCTCGGAGCCAGGCTGTGACCCCAGCGTCCCCACTGCCTTCCCAGCAGAACCACCACACCCTGGGCACACCAGCGTAGGTGCCACTCTTGCTGCAAGGTGAAACTTGGTGCTTGTCTCCCTTGAACAGCATCCTATGGGTAGGTAAAAAATAAAAATACAATGAACTGGTCTCAGCTCAGTTCAGTTTAAATCACAATTCTCCAGCGCAGTCACCACCTTCCTCTGCTCAGCCTCACCTGGGAGGACAACTCAGATGTTCTCTGCTCCATGTCATCAATGATCACACCGGAAAGCCACAGAGGTGGCACAAGCCCTGTGGCTCCATCCTCCACCCCAAAGCCTGGTAATGATGCCTCGCTCAGGCCATGGGCACTGCTCTCCCACCCAGCCTGCGGTGGCTGTGCCAGGTCCGTGCTTCCCCAGCTCCCTTACAGGCAGCACCACCAATCCCTCATTTCCCCTTGTTCCCAGGTTGGTTTGTTTGCACTGGCATTTTCCCAGCAGGTGAATTAAGGTGAGAGTTCTCCAGCTCCTTTACCCGGGTGAAGTTGGTCCTTCACTTGTCCTCCAATCTCAGCCTCATTCCCCACCCATTCCCAAATGTCCCCATAAGAGGGATCCCGTGGCTCATTCCCCAAATACCTGAGTAGGAATTTCTTCATCTCGGGTGATTTACAGCACTCAGCCCACCTGGGTGCACTTAGCCCCGCAGCTCCCAGCTGGGTTCCTCACAGTTCATACAAAAAGAGCTTTAACACTTCCAGCATCACCCTTCCAACACCTTTCAGCATCCCAAGGGCCTTCCCTCCCAGCACGGATGGGACCAGCTTTTCCCTGCCTACCTCTCACTCCTAACACACTCACAGGGTGGGTGCAGGCTGCTGTCCTGCTCCTGGCCCCAGTGTCCCCTTTGCCTCTCCTAAGGCTGAGATGTTCTGCTGTTTGTCACCTGCATGCCTTGGCCGTGTCCTTCCTCCTCATGGCAGGTCAGCAAGGAGCTCAACGGATGGGTCTGGCACCGTGCGTCCCCTTTCCTCCACAGTGGGATCATCTGCACTTGTAGGGTGGGGCAAGGGGCATCGTCCTCTTGGGTGGGACACGGAGAGACCTGCCGGTGTCACCGGATGGGAGAGAGGGATCGCTGACACCATCAGATACAGAAAGGTGTTGCCTGAAGAAGTAAAAGTGCATGCTGATACCACTTGCTCTCGCCTAATTTTGTGGTCCTGTAGAATTCCCCCACTGGAGTCCCCTTGCTGGCACCAGCACGTTTCTGTTGGGTCAGCCTCTGCTTCGCAGCCCAGCCTGGCATTTCCTATACAGGGACATCACAATGAGCAATGCCAGATTCGGTTGATGTGCATTACAACAAGACAAACTACTTTGTTGATTTACTGTTTACTTTTTCTCTTCCCATCTCCGCACTGTCAGGCATCTTCTTCCTATTGCCCATCACCTTTGGGATTTGATATATTGGAGCTATTTTAAGCCAGGGATGGAGGGCTCTGGAGAGAAGAAAGGTGGGCAAAAACCACAGAGGAGAAATGAAAAATCATGATAAAAGAAGCTTTGAAATACTCTAGAGGAAACAACAAAACAACGACAATTAAAAAAAAAACAAAAAAGGATTTGGGAGGAATAGCTGAAGCTCCTCTTTCTAGCACCCCACAGTGCAATGATGCAGTCTCTATTTGGAGGTCATGTCCCAGCTCCTCAGTCCCCTCCAGAGCTGCCAACAGCCCAAATTCACCTTCCCCTTGGCCATGGGAACAACCCAGCACCCTCGGGATGTGGCAGCTCCTGCGGGGCAGCCCCGGGCGCAGTGGGTGCTGCAGGGTGAACGCAGCCCCCATCCTCACCCCGCTGCAGGGGGACCTGAGCGCACCGGGGTGAAACGTTCACGGTCAGGGGCTGCATGTGTTGGCATGGCCTGGCTGCGGGCACAGCAATGGGCTGCAGAAGTTTTGTTTTGCTTTGTTTTTCACGTGCCTACTGAAATAGAAACTCTGAAGTGAGAGCGTGCGTGTGCACGTGCACCTCCCTGCTCTGCACGGCCATAAGTCAACAGCCAAACCGTGCCCGTATCGCCCTGCTTGCTGTACTTAATAACACGCTTGGGCAGGGTGGATCTCTTAAAGTAAGAAAGATTCACGCTACACACAGACCCACACACATCTGATTTTTTTTTATTTTTTTTTTTTTTAACCATACAAAGCACGTAGACATTTTACAAATCTGCGGTGGGTGGGTGAATTCCCACCCACCTGCCCACATCTGTGCTGGATGTGTCATTTATATCACAGCAGATAGATCATACCCGTATATACGTACACCCAGGTCAAACGTGTGTGTGTTACAGCAGCGATGCATCGATAGGCAGAGATAAGCAGGCAGAGGGAGCAGTACAGCTATGAGGATTTCCTGGCACGGTTGCATGCACCAGGGGTATTCGAAGGCGTTGGGGTGACTAACGCAGCTCAGCGCGTGCTAACCAGAGCCCCACCGCTTGCACATTCAGACACGCCAGTCATATTGAGAGCGTTCAGAAAGCATCTCTCCCACTGACTTGAAATATTTGTAAACACATCCTAACAGAAAGCGAGAAAGACAAAGGTGTCACAGCCTGCTTTTCGCCATGGCTTATGGTCACCGACCAGCAGCCGTTACCCACGCCCACTCTGCCCGTCAGCGCGGAGCATCACTTACGGGCTGCAGGCACCCTGCGGCCACCCGCCTCCAGCACGGCTCCAGCTACATGTCCGCACGGCCACCAAGCTCCGTGCTGGAGGACGTGGGGATGGAGGGCAGCGTTGGCCCTCCCTGATCCTCCAACCCCAACAACCGTGGGAAGGGGGACACCACCGCTCAGCCTGGCCACCAAGGCCAAGCTGGAAGGGGACTGGGGGCTCCAGTTGACTCCAGTCCCCAGCATGCAGCCCACCAGGCTCTCTCACTGAGATGGAGGGCATTGATCCTGAGCTCTCCAGGAGCAGAGGACAGCATGGGAAGGCTGTGGGAGTACTTCAGCTTGGTCCCACGAAAGCTGTCATGCCTTTACTGATGGCTACCAGGAAAGAGTAGAGTTGAGGTAAAAGCTAGACATCTCCACCTGGGCACTGTTCCTCACCAAAGCATCTTTCCTTGAGCAGTTCTGCTCAGGACAAGTGCCTCTCCTCCTCTTCCTTCAGTGAGGAAGCAGAGACAGCAGCACAAACACCAGTGTCCCTCCAGTTTCTGAAGGCTTCACCCCTCCCTGTCCAGGCAGTCTTTGGCCTGAGGGGCCAGCACGACTACAGGAAGCGTCTCGGTTGTACTCAGGCTCAAGCCATGTGATAAAGCACAGATGGCTCCTTACGATGGGCAGAAGTTGGCTTCCCACCAAAGATTAGCACACCCGTCCTTTTGTGATGGCTGTGAAGTTAAACAGAGGGGGAATCTCTGCCATGGCTCAGTCTCTCCCATACCCAGATTGTTTGTGCCCCTTGCATGGTGCCCCATCTCAGAGGAGCCGCACGCCTCTCGGCCACCCGGGCTGCATGGTGCTCTTGTGGCATGCACAGACAGGACATGTCCCTTCCTTTGTCCCTTGCCCAATCTCCTGGGGACTGGCTGCTGGAGATTGGGCAAAGCTGGAGCTACCCCATTGCTTCCTGCTGATGGAAGTGCCCAGTGCACCATTAAAACTACCCGTAAAAGAGCAGCAAAAAATTAAACACCTTTAGGATGACATTTCAGATGCGTTCCTGGGCAGGAAAGCTCTTCATGGGGTGAATTTTTACAGTTTCTTCTAGGAGCCTCTCACAAGAGTGTCCTGTTCTCAGGTGGCTTAACCTGGCCCACAGTTGACAGTAAGTCAACACAGAAACCAACAACAGGAAAAAACACGCCATTATACAGGAAAAGCCCCAGTGATTCAGGGTCTTGTTCTTTCCCGTGAGTCAGCACCCGGCCAGTGCCCACGGGTGCAGAGGAGCAGCGCCCCATGGCCCACTGCTGGGAGATGAGGCAGAGCCCGCAGTCAGCAGAGGTCTCCCAGCAGACCTGAGAGCAGAGGACCCAGAGCCCTGGGACGCCTGACAGATCTGTCTGCTGGTTTCTGATTACAGGAGCAATGTCTCAGCCTGCAGGTCACAGATCCCTCCTAGAAAGACTCTGCAACCATCAAGAGCATGGGCAAGGAGCGCTGAGCCAACTCACGTCTCAGCAGCAATGACAATGTTTGTACAGCCTCCCAGGGTGCACACTCCCCAGCCACGCCAGGTCTGGACCTTTACAACGAGCCATTCAGCTTCCCAAGCCAGCAGGAGACTGATTCAGCAAGAAGTGAATTGCTTCGGCCATGGGGTGAGCAGACACGAGCGCTGGTGCAGAAGAGGGGCCGCGTCCAGAAGCAGGACCCTGGTGAGCACAGAGGCGGTCGGAGCAGCCCTGCCTGCGCCCATCTCCGCGGGTGGAAACGCCGGATAAGCACACTGCATGGCACTGGCCCATTGCTGCCCAGAAGGTTTCATGCCATCAGGCCCTGCTTGGGTTAACCAAGGGCTGGGTAAACACCACAAAATATTCTTCATGCTTGTTTTGACTTGGATTTTGGTTTTGAGACGTGTTTGCTCTGGCTGCAGCCCCTCAGCCTTCACAGGGCTTTCTGTGAGGGTTGTGGTAGAGGTGTCTGCAGAGAGGAGAGGGAACTACGGGGGCACAGAGGTGAACACTGGTGGGAGAAGGGTGTGGGACTGGCACAGAAAAGCCCACCCCATTCCTCACACTGTCAGCACTGACCGGCACAGGCCCATAGACCCATGTAGGACGTGTGTGACACCTGAACATATGGCTCATTGTGCAGCTTCCCATTGCCAGCACACCATTACTCCTCGAGTAAATTTTCCCTGCCAGGAAAACTGTTCCTTGTACAGGCGCAGGGAGCCTTGTTAACTTTTAATTGATCATTAATTAGCACAATAAGATAAGGACACTGGAGCAGCAGTCATTGCCAGGAGAGATAAACAGCCTCCTGCAGCCACCAGCACTTCGCTTGCCCACCTTTGCTCTTTCTAGTCCTGAGCAAAGGTCTGTCCCAAGGCAAGCGGAGAGGCAGTCACTGGCAGTGGCCAAAGTCCTTCAGAAATGAGTGAAACTTTCAGAAAACTTCCAATCTGTTCTACTTCAGAACTGCCTGAAAGCACAAAGCACTAGAAACCACCTGCTCTGCCAGCCCAGGAGCTCGCAGCCCTAAAAGGGAAACAGGGCAGGGAGCTTGGCAGAAGACATGCCCTGGATTTTCTTCTGCTTCTCCTTTTTCCTCCTAAAAGTTGCTGAATTATCTCGAGAAACCCCTCTGGGTCAGGCAGACCCTCCCGCTGCCCAGCTCTGTCCCAGATGAGGACGAAGCTGGCTGTCACAAGAGGCTCAGGTGGCAGCGAGCCCAGCTCGGGGTGCAGGGCTGAGGGTAACTTGAGATGCAGGAGGGGACAGCGCTGCTGGGGCTGTGACCTCCAGCTGAGGAGACAGCCTGGGCACATTTGTCTTCCCCTCCCCCCGACCCCCCTCCCTATAATGGCATGCAAGGGCAGAGCTGCCAAGAAGCCTGACTCTGCTCTCTGCTATTTCTCCTTACAGCTGAGAGCAGGCGAGCACCTCTGAAATACCTCCTTGTAAAAGAGCCCGTGGAAGCATCCCAGTTCAGGCCCCACCACCCAAGTGCTGAGGTCCCTGTGGGTTTCCTCACCCCGCATCATCCCCCAGCTGCTGGCCTCATGCTGGGGATGCTGCAGATGCCACCCCTGGCATTGCATATTTGTCTACCAGGAAGCAAAAGTACAAGAGGAAGGTTTGCCCGGGCACTTCCAACAAACAACTCGAGCATGAGGAAGGGATTAGAGATGCTGAGCTGCACACACCTATGGGCGAGTCCCCACACCCGGCACCATGACCTGTGGCCACCCTGGTGCCTGGGCCACTTCTGTCCTAGCACGCCAGGCCCAGGCACAGGCTCTGGGCTCTGCAGGCAGCCCGGATCCTGAGCAGACCTCTGCTCACCTCCAATAGACCACAGGAGCTTTGCAGACTTGTTGCCCAACGTACCTGTAGAGCTAACGAAAGTCAGCCTGAACCAACACAGTATTTTGGAACAAATGTTTTTTTCCTTCACCCTGGATGCTTCAGGATGACTGTCACAGCGTGGGAGCATTCCTGATGTCCTACACCAATGTGTCCATTCAGAAAACCTGCTGATGCTCTGCTTAGAGCACAGGAGGTGGTTTGATTGCCCACATCTGCCGAGAGGATGGCACCTGTGTTTCCCACTGTTCAGGGGCTTACCTTAATCTGTGTAATAGTGGCTCCAACACAGGCAGGCTCATTCCTGCCTACTGATGCTAATTCACTCTGTGTTGCTTATCAGCCACCAGCTGAGAAACACCCACTCAAGAACCCCTTCTCAGCTGAGTGTTGGCTATTGCTGCTCTCTGCTTCGTGCTCTAGATAACATCTCCATCCCTGAAGCTATCCAAATGTTGGCTGGACGCTGAGCAGCCTGGTTGGCATTGCCAGCATCTGTTCTGCTCTGCTTCCAGCCAGCGCTGAGCCACGGTGGCCCTGGGGCAGCAGACGTGGCTCTCCACCAGCTGCTGTGACGTGTGGGTGCCTGATGTGGGCACCCACGGAGCGCTGGCGCTTGTGGTGCTGGGGGAAAAACCTGGCGGGGTCGCACGGGTACAGATAAGGAGCACCTGTGCACAAGGTGCCATTGGAGAAGGACCAGAGGATGGAGGGTGACCGCCTGTGATGGGTGATGAGAAGTTAACCCACCGTGCATTCCCAGACCCCTTCGCCATGTCCCAGCTCACCGCCAGTGGAGCACATCCTGCACAGCAGCTTCGGCTGAGGTGACCATGAGATGACGACCTCTGACAGAGTGGGGACCTCAGCTCAAACTGCCACTGCACCTTGATGAACTAACACAGACCAAAACCCCGAGGCACGTTTTTGGTATAATCTATCTCATTAAGGGAGTGAGCTTAAGTTAGTGTTCTCAGGCTGAAACACTAAACGCACCTTACCCACCATCATCCCATCGGACCACAGGCCAGCTCGTGTGTGATGCTGCAAGAGTCACAAAAAACACCTTTGGACTGATTTGAACCTGTCCACAAAAGGCAAAACCAGATTTGTTAAATAGTCTGGAAAATCCAACTTCGGTTACTTCATCAGCAGCTGTTTGCCAAATCTTTTGTACGTACAAAACCAAACCCCCCAGCTGTGTGACACTGCAAGGATCAGACTTGGACCCTGTTCCTAAACTTTTCATAATGAACTTGCTTAGAACAAAGAACTTCTTGCTGTGGGTTTAAACATGCATGTTCCTCTTTCCACTTTTTCTTTTTTAAAAAGAAAGGAACAGAGAAGGGAATTTGTGGTTTAGGGTTTGGGCTTTTTGTTGCTGTTGTTGAGAACAAACAAAACCAGATTATCACTCCAGCTTGGAAAATAAATGATTTCCTGTTTGAATCTTATTTGCCTTTTCAAGTGACACTTTTTACTTTTTAATAATAATAATAAAAAAAAAAAAAAACCACAACCTTTTGCTGTTCTCTGATCAGTGGAAAAAAAAAAAAAAGGTAATTCATAGCAAAGTGCTGGTTAGCAGAAGTTATTCTTATCTGTTCCGAAATGACTTCTCCCTGGCTGTTTATGCAAATACAACACACTGACCCTCACCCCTACCAACTAAGCCTCTCTCCTTGAATATCCCAGGAAGGGAAGGGTGACTTCTGAGACATTTGCAAGTGCCACGTTGTATTTCAGGGCACTGCCAGCAGCAGCGGATTCATCTGCAAAGCCTGCATCCCTGTAGATGCAGAAGAGCTCTGCAATAAACCCAATATCCCACTGCTGGGCAAACCCAGAACATTGCCCATGGAGCCTGGCCACAGCACAGCTCATGTGCCTCTGCAGAGTGACCCAGAAGAGGCCAGGGAGCCTCCTGGGAGGGATGGCTATGCACTGACCTCACCCTGCGCGCACAGGCTCTGCCAACTTTCCTCCTTAATTCAACATGAAGCTAGTTTGAGATTTACAACATCAAAAACTGCTTTTTTACTGACACAACAGGAGCTCAATTAGCCGCTGCAGGTCTCCGTGTCATGCCCTCTGGGACCAGGCTCACGAACCCGGTGGCTTTATGAGCTTTTTCCTGCTCTCAGGTCGACTGCTCTGCAAAGGACCGGGTGCACCCTGCCCTCCGCATGGAATTGGGAGCCGTGCCTTCTGCACTGGGAATTACTCGACACAAACACCATACTTGTACTCGAAATAAATCAACATTTAATATCTTACAATTACGTTAAAAGTTCTTTGAACAGTATTTTACAGATCAGCACAGACATGACACGGTTTTGGTGAGGCTGCACGTATGTATGAGGATGGCCTGAAGGAACCTCCGACTTCCTTCTTTTCATTTCCAGAAAGCATCGGAGGTCAAAAAATGAGCCAGGATTACGAGTCCCTAGAGCCTGTGCTTGTTTTTCCTCCCCAGTGTGTGGAAACTCTCTTCTCGAGTATTTCTGTAGGGCCAGCTGAAACCAAAGAGGTTTATATCATTAACAGCGGCAGGGATATATTTAGCCACGGATATCAAGATCACAAATAGAAATGTTTTGACAGGATAAGGTGCTATTTTAATGTATTGAACAACAATAACAAAAAATAAAACAGCTGTCAAATTTCAGCCCTGTTTGAAACTATGCACACAAACCTGTCTGGGAATTAAGTCAGTGGGAAAACTTTTTCCAAGTGGGTGGAAAGAGCTATTCAAATCTGTTTCTGATCCCTTGAGCCTACTGGGCTTAGTGATGTGCAGGAGAAATGCCCAGCAGTGACCTCAGCATGCTTTTCCACATCACCCAGCAGTGGCTTGGTGTCCCTACTGTGAGCAAGGTCACAGCTCCATGTAGGAGAGGAGGGGTGCTCCCAGAGGTGCTGCAGGGCCAGGGAAGGGGGGTCCTTGCCTGGAGTCCAAGCTGGGTTTGCACCACACAGTGGGGCCAGAGCACCTGCACACCTTCCAGTGATGCCTGGCCTTGCATGACGTCTTTCCTGGGAGTCCGCAAGGCAACACCATCCTTGGGATGGCCTTTTCAGGTAGGATGATGAAGCACAGAGGCCTCGGGAGCACATCCCTGTCTCACTCTCTGGCCAGCAGCAGAAGCTGCATCCCGAGCTGCTGAGGACAGGCAGAGCCAGCTGGCACCTTCCCAACCCCAGATGTTTGCCAGCTGTGCCCAGGCAACAGCAGAGGCAGGGAGGCAGGAATTGGGTGCAGCAAACAGCAGGGCCAGGATCAGCAGTCCCATCAGAGGGATCCCCAAAACCCTTCCAGCAGGGAAGTGGAGGAATGCAGCAAACAAGCCTGGCCCACGCTCCTCCAAGGCAACTGAAGTGCCCGGGGGCTCTGGCCGTTTCCCTGGCAGATTCAACCTTCAACGTGGTCACCACCAAGGGGACCCTGCTGCTGTGCCAACAGCCCTTGGGGGCAGAGCCCAGCCTCGTTCTAACTAGTGCTAAGAGCTGGCCAAGCACCATTTTCTGGAGTAGCAAGGGACCCACATGGCCAAGCCCTGCAGTCCCGGCAGCACGGAGGGTCCCTTCCAGATGCATCCCAGGGAGCACATCCTCGGCATTAGGATCCTTGTACCCTGCAGCAGGCAGCATGCTCTTCTGCCAGCCATCATTAGTGCAATGACCAACAACTAAATGAGAAACCCTGAGGGCTATGAAACCAGGCAAGGCTTTTCCAGCCTCATTTATTGCTCCTGGGGTCAGAATACCTCTAAATACACCCAACTATTGCACCTTTCTGTACCTACAGCCTTGCAGAGAGAAGGAAGAGGGGGAGAAACCTCTCTTTGCAGGGAAGAAGGGATTTCAAATACTATCATTGCTTGCAAGTGTCACTAGTGTTTTTGGTGCTGGGTTCTTCTCTAGCAAAGCTACCCAGTCAGGTGAGCTTAAGGCAAACCTAGTGGCTTTCCCAGTACCTCCCTCTCTCCTGAGTGTGAGCATGGTTCCTGCTCTATCTCAAGCAACTATTGAGCGTTCAGCCTCTGGGATGTCTCTTGCATTCAGTGCTGGTGAGCAGGACGCAAGAACACAGCCTGAACAGGGGAGTCCTTCTCCTTCTCAATGAACTCTGAAATTCTGCAGAAACTGGAAGTTCATCTGCTGCAGGTCCTGGATTTACAGTAAACACACATACGCATGACAAGCCACCCATGCCCCAGAACAGCCTATTGCACTGGATTCACTGGGACACAAGCAGCAGTCTACAACCCTTGCTGGGCTCTTTTTGGCCCCAGCTGTGTTGTTCTGCTTTGTGCTGTTTCTCTTCAAGACATCCATCACTTGTAATTTAAAGCTAACCCTGAGAAAACCTGTCCCTATCCCCAAAGAACTATCCCAAGCATCTCTGACTTGTTACAGGTGAAAAGTCATCAGGACATAGTTGGGGTGGTCAAATCCACACGCACAGAAGGCCAGCTATCCCCACGGACATCCACGTTCCAGAACGCGTCCCCCACCCCCCATACCAGCTTGCCCAAGATCACAATGGCCTTGCAGTCACTGTCAAGTACAGCCACAGCACCATTTGCTGGCAGGAAAATGTCATTGTCCTTGCCTCTCCCTCTCAGTCCCGATGTTGGCAGTCTGCTGAACCAGCTGGAGATCTCAAGGAAGCCACTTTCCTCCCAAGGAATCCTGAGAAGTACCAGAGCCTGACACCAACACTCCCATTTCCAAAGGATGGGCCAAGCCCAGACCAGGAGCTGCTCAGTCACCACACAAACACTTCAGACTGCAGGATGTCTTGGGCAAGAACGGCTGGGTATCCAGCCCTAAAGGGGACAGTCAGCTTCCCTTTCCTGCGGCTATTTCAGTGTTGGATGCGAGTCTGGTCTTGAGAGGGCACGGTTCTTCTACGGCAGTGCTCCACTGAAGGTGGAAATGGGTAAACACAGGAGAGAATGGAACTCGGAGGGGTCCTGGGGAGTCGAAGAGGACCTGCTCAGTGCAAGGGGATCGCTGTCCCGGGGTTTGTAGCACACAGAGATCTCACACCTGCAAGGGAACGAAAAGAAACCAAGATGTAAGCAAGGTGTGTGGTGGAGAACCAGGATCTTGGGGTGCTGCAGAAACTCTGCAAGCAAATGGGAATCAGTGCAATCTTTAATCCATGCAGGACTGGAGTTGGAGTGCCCAGAGTTCAGGTGCCATATGCTAGCTCTGATTGAGATCTAAAGGAGAAGTAACCACACAGGACATTTTCTGAAACTCATTAGGGAAAATGAGAACTCTTGCATCCTCCCTGTTCTGGAGAAGTGGCAATAGCTCCTGTTGCATTTCTTGCACGAAACTATCACATTAATCCCTTGAGTTGCACAGCAAACAAGTTAAGCTCCTAAAGAAAAGTTCCTATTTAAGAAATTTAAGTAACATCTGAAATCTCTTTCCATTTTAGGCAGCATAACTTTGCAGAGCTCTGCTCCCCCTAAGGGAGAAATTAGACTGCTTGCACATTTTTAAGACCAGTGGACCTGCTGGTTGGATCTCTTTGTGCCCACAGAAACATGTTGCCTCCAGTGAGTTTCCATATCCCATCCTCAGCGAGCCAGCTTGGTGCCTTGGGGGCAAAATTGATGGATGAACAATCAAATGAACAATTCTTGTTCCATCTACCCCAGTCTCACCCATGAAGATCATGGGGTCCTTTTGCAATGGGTATGTTAAAGGTGATGGAGGATCCCAATGAGGTTTAGAAGCTGAGGGCTCTGCTCATACACTCAGTGCTCTCCAGGTACCTCATTTACTTTACATGACTTTCCTCTGTCTTGTTGAACAATCTGTCTTCATGGAGTTGAACAGCCAACTGGGGACCACCATTTAAACAGTGGCAGTCATAAAAGGTGAAATACTGTTGGGATCTGAGCAGGACCAGCCATCCCACCTGAGCTCGGCTGCACTACAGAGCTTGAAGCTACGACACGCCGGCTTGGGCATCTGGCATAAACACACCACGGTGATCAGGACTTTGTCCCCCTCTTGGCCACCCGTACGTTGAGCATAAGTCCTTATGCAGAGGGTGCACCATTCTGGGAGTGCTGACTGCATCAGGCAGCCTGCCACATTGCAGATCTTACCTGGTCACACTCTGCAGGATCTTCTGCTCATCCTGGTCCAGGCACACGGCAAAGGAGGACTGGACACCAATAATCTGGACCTTGTCTACTTTTATCTGAGACACGCTGAGCTGCTGATAGAAAGAGAGTCCAAGTGAAGGAGCTGCCAGGCTCTGCACATTACCCCTATGCAGGGCACCCCAAAACTGGTGGCCAACTGGATCTCCCAAGGAGTTACTGACTGCTCCCAGGTCTCAAACTCCATCTCCTGCTCCGTCTCCCTCCCAGCTGAGCCAGGCTGACCTCTTGTTAGCAAATGTAAAAGCACTATGACTTGAGTTACCTGATTGAAACTTTTTTTGGATTTGGAGTTTTGCCTTTTAACCACCTCTGTCATGGTCAAGTTGAGGCACTCTGTCTTTGAGGCTGTAACAAAAAGCAAACTGTTATCACTCAAGGCTTCTGGTGGGAACCCAGGCGGTCCATCAAAGCATCCCAGAGCCAGTGGCTCCCAGCAGGACCCCACCTTCCAGGGAAATGCAGCATGCCTGTAGCTTTTCCTCACCCATGAGAACCCACATGGTAAGAAAGCAATCAGACAGAGGTAATCTTCCAAACATCGCAGCAAAGAACATTTAGCTATTTTAGCAACTGAACATGAGAAAAGCCATTGCCCCATCATGATGAGGAAATTCTAGCTCTCCCACTGTGGCCCTTCCTACAAGCCCTCTGGAGATGCTTTTTCATGCCTGGAATTACAGTGACATCCTGTGGTCAAACTGCTGAGTGTAAAAACTGACAGAGACGAGCAGGAGACCGGGTTTCTCCTGTAAGGAAGGAGGTTCACGAAGGGGAAGCTTCTCCCTAGTGTGGGAGCTTCTCCCCATGCCCTGAAACAAACCCACCACACTGGCAGTGCAAGTGAAGCTCCTGAACTAGCACAGAAACACCCAACTCAAAATACACAGAGATGAAGAGCAATTAAATCCTGCTGGAGTTTTTCCAAGGTTGTCTGCATGGCTTCATGGATGGGGCACCAAGAGGAGGGATAGAAGATTAGGTTGAGCTCCACAGGGCATGCAGGAGCTGTGTGGTAGCCTATTTGGTAGATCGCCCATTTGCCCTGACTGCTCTGCTCACAGATATACATCTGCTGCACACAAAGTGCACGAAGTGAGGAATTTTTAAAAATCCTCAGTTTATTCAGAAGTGTGTGTCTGATTGCTAGAACAGCAGAGCTCAAGCAAGAATAAACAGATATTGCTTCTAAATCAGCACACTAAGAGACTAAAGCCTTGCTGCCTTTAAGAGGCTCAAAGCTTTATTCATAGCCCATTGGGAACCAGAACAACAAAAAAAAGAAATGATGAAACAAACCCACGTGGCAGGCAGCTATCTCTGAGTGCAGGAAGGAAACCAAGCTACAGCAGCAGCCCTGCGAGTGCCTGTGGACAGCTGGCTGCAGGGCACAGCCGTGGTAGTAGGACAAGCACCCCCTCCCTCGATCTGGCTTGATTTAGCAATAGGCTCCTCTCTGGTGGACAACCCAACACAACAAAAGATTTCCCAGATGGAAGCTTCAGGATAATGAGAAACCAAATGTCCTTCAACCCTGGCATGTTGCTAAGGAGAGCCAAGGAGAACAGCTTCTTATGCCCCAGAGAACACCAAGCATCTCCCACATATTTTCTGCATGCACACATTCCTGCTGTGCTCTGGCTGGAAGATCCAGTGTGGCTCTTATCCGTCCTCTGGCTCTCTCTGTCCCTCTCATTGCTTCCTACACAAAGGCACAAAGACCAGCTCTACCCACCTAGCTCTTCGTACTTCTTGCAGGCTTTGCTGAGGTTGACGGATGTGCAGACCTTCTCAACATCGTTCCAGTGACTTCTTCCACTGACAGCTGTCTGCAGGGACCAACCGAAGCCCGTGAGATGCCGTGCTCCAGGCTGCCACCCTACCTCCCAACCCGACCCTTTGGCTGGGCTAGCCCTGATCTGGAGCTGCACAGACAAAGTTTGAGCAGGCATTAAAACTCTTTTAACCTTAGCATTATAAAAATTGTCCAGAGTTAACACTAAATAACTGCAGAGGGAACAAAACAAACAAACAAACAAACAAAAAAGGATTGCTGTGATCAGCAAGAGATTGCTCCTTGGAAGCCAAGTCTACCAGTATAAACTGGCAGCCAGTACAGGTCCAGTATATGGGAGCTGGCTGCACACTCCCTGTTTTACTGGGCTTCTCAGGATTGGAAAGCCACCCTCAATTAGCCAGTAAGTAGACAATTAGCTTGATTTTGGCTCCCCCAGGCTTGAATTAGGACTTCTTCAGCACACTCTCAGTGTCTGTCTCTGCCAGCCCCAGCCAAGACACGTTTGGGCAGCACTTAACTGGTTTTCTGCTACATTTGTCCTTGCACAAGTCCCAGGCACTCACCTTGCTGTAGGCTATTTGTAGTGTTAGTGGGATTGCTTCTCTGTCTCCATCTATGCCCAGCCTTTTGCTGCCTGGACCTGCATGAAGCAAGGAGCAAATGTCACTTGGTGGACTTTTGTCCCCAGTTTTCAGTACTTGGTACCTACAGGAAGGGAAAAATCCTGGCTTGCTGAACACAGCTGCAGAGCAAAGAAGAAAAAGGTGGCTTAAAAGCTGCCAGAAAGCAATTATTCTAGTGCAGAAGTTACAGCACAAAGCACAACAAGCAGCTCTGCAAACTGAAAGTGGTGCTGGCTGAGCCAGTGCAGCAGGGTCAGTGCTCCAGGGAAAACACAAAGCAATAAAAGGCTGCATTGCTAACCCAGCTCCTGTTTTTCAGGGCATATTTGTGCCCACATTAAATTAGCCTTGAAATACTGTGCCCGACACTTACTAGCTTTTTTTTTCCTGGATAATCTTTTGCAGATGTTAAGTAGTGTGCTGCCAGACAACCAAAGGAAAACTCAAAGTCAGAAAAGATTGGTGGTTCCATGAGTTATTGGGAAGAGGTCCTGGCCAAGTCTGTATTTTGGGACAGTAGGGTGGTGACACTTTATGTGGAGGATATTTTATGAGCTCTGTTCAGAAAGACAAGGCGAACTCGCAGAAAAGCTGTTGTTTAACAGTATCAGTGTGTTTGAATGCAGTACGATGGTTGGCCATGAGATGTCTCTGCGAGCTGCACCAGGCGGCGGGCGCTCCTTGGTACCCACAAGAGAGCTGAAGACCACAGTGCAAGCAGATGCTTCTGTCATCACTTTTATCTCTAACAATTTTATAAATTTCTAGTTTAAAAGTGCATGATCTCCCTTGCAGGAAAGCTCCGAGCACACTCACAAACATTGCTCTGCCCAATAAGCTAAGGAAATGGAATGAGGGATAAATGATGCTCTTGGACAAAGCATAAACAACAACGCATGAAAAAGATGAAGAGCTGCACTTGGCCAGGTGCTGATGAGCAGAAGGAAGAAAAAAAAAAAAAAAAAAAAAAAAAAAAAAAGGCTTGAAATTGCTTTAGAGCCATTACACCTGAAAGTTAGCAGAAGTAAAAGAGCAAGGCACTGCGACAGCTTCGCTCCTGAAGAAGAACACAAGAACCTTGATGGTTCAACCCCAAATTTGTGAAAACACATCTGCATCTTTGCTCATGTTGCAGCCTGGGTTCAGACCCCTCTTGCAGCCCATTTGTGGTGCCAAAGCCCCTCCATGCTCCCTCCAGCCCCCCCGCAGTCCTTGCCCACCCCAGCGGTTTGCAGACTCCCACCCCGAGGCTGCAGCGGCGTGCAGGACACGATCACAGACCTGAAGCCTTGATGGCCCGAGTGGCTGCCGAGTGGCCCAGCTCGAGGGAGTGGATGAAGACTTCGGTCATCTTTTCCCCCCCTATGAAGGTGAGCTGCCAGGGGGAAAAAAGGAGAGATGGAGGAGATGTGGTGGTGAGGAGACCTCACAGGGCCATGGAGCTGGGGGATGCAACCTGCCCCTCTTGCTCCTTTCTGCAGAAAACAGGTCAGTTTGGGCAAATCCTGAGCTTTCAAAATACACTTTTCAACCACTGCCTCGGGTGGTACTCACCTCTAGCTACACTTCAGGCTGTTTTAACAGACCACCAGCAAGTGGGCTGCCAAAGCCGCCACTGCAGAAGTGGTGCAAGTGAAACCTTTCCCTCTGGACACAGAGCAGGTTATGGAGAATGGGCTTTGTGGAGGGGCCTGGCTGGCAAGCAGGGCACCAAAGGGACTTCCAGCAACGTGAATGGCCTGCCAGCACTGCCAGGAGGCCCTCTTGCAATGTGGGGAAAAGGGTTTGGATGGAAAACTGCTTGTGTGAGTTAAAAACCGTCTGGGCAGGACCTGCACCCTCAGTCCCTGAGCCAGAAGCACCAGCCAAAGCGAGCTGTGCAAAGCTCACGTGCAAAGGTCCCCGGGAGAATACGAAGAGACCAAGCTTGGCCTCACCAGCACAAGGTGGCTGTGCCATAGCCAGGCAGGCTGCGTGTTGGTGGCACAGGCAGAAGACCCCTTTCCCAGTGCTGAGATGGTGCCGAGCCCCTTTGCCTACCTCCGTCTGGTAGAGCTGCAGCAGGATGGGGCGCGTGGCGAAGCGGCAGTAGTAGAGGATCATGTCGGCCAGGATGGGCAGCTGCTCCCGCGAGGTCCCCTGGGGCTCAGCCTCCGGCTTGGCAGACTGCGGTGAGCAGCGAGTCACAACCCTGATGGGGTTCGTGGCACCCACAGCCCAGCACCACCAACTGCCCATCCCACTGCCCTGGGGATGGAAGCCCTCCTCCTGGCCACCTCCATCTCCACCCCATGCCCATGGAGCGCAGCCTGCTGTACAGGTTCAGGCCACCGCGTGGTGGCCCAGCGCTAAGCACATGGGGCTGTTCCTCGGGGAAGGGGGACACCAGGAAGGGGGACACCAGGAAGGGGGACACCAGGAAGGGGGACACCAGGAAGGGGGACACCAGGCCCTACCACCCGGTACACACGTACCTGACACAGGACATCCATGGGCAGGTTCATCAGCCCAAGAACGTTCCGCTCGTACCATGGGTCCAACATGCCGATGTAGTGGGAGATGTCGTTGGTGCTGCTCTCCACCCCAGCCAAGGTGGACTCCTGAAACCAGACACAGCAGGGTCACTCTGGGCCCCCCATGCCCCTCTCGCATCGCTTGGGGCTGGTGGAGGAGCCCCCAGTGCTCCCCCTGCCTGGCCTGCTGGTGGGACAAGCAGAGCGCTGGTGGCACCACAAGCCCAGCGGCGGGCAGGACACCTACTGCCTGTGCCGAAGCCCGGAGCTGCAGGTCCCCTGGGGATGGGGGAGGATGTGTCAGCGGCGCTGCTGGAGCCAGGCAGCTCCTCTTCACGGGGATGTAGAAGAATTGCAGCTTGAAGTACCTTGTCAGTGTGGGGCAGGTGCTCTCCTTCAGCCTAGGAGAACATGGGAGAGGGCTGGGTGAGCAAAGTCCTCTGGCACATCCCGGCAAGGCAGGACGTGATGTGCAGAATTAGACCCCAGTGGCACCTGGAGCATCCTGTACCCTCGGAGAGCCAGGCAGTGATGGAAGGAACACGAAAGCACATGGCATGTGGACAAGCGCACCCCTGTGCCTGGCTGACTTAATGGCAATGCCACCCAGCAGTAAGTGTCCCCATCGTTTCCACCTCCAGACAAGGGCAGGCAGATGTCCCCTGCCACATCTCAGCACCGGGGAGCCCTCCTCAAAGGCAGCAGCCACCCCAAAGCCAGGACTCTGGTGACCCCACCAGCAGGACACCAAGGGCTGAACAGCTGCAGCCAGGTCCCCGTGCCACCCAGCTCACCTGAGGTTGCTGTAGGCTCGTGCCACTTTCCCTGAGATGCGGTCGGAGCCAAAGACCACCACACGCAGGGTGGACACCTTGGCGTCCTCATCGTAGCTGAGGAAGGGCCTTCGGGGCAGGCTGAGGAGCCGCGGGGCGTGCAGCGCCTGCAGCCGCTGGCTCAGGACGTGCTGCGGCAGCGAGTGAGCGCGCCGGGAGCGCGCCGGCACGCGGTGCTTGGCCTGGGGGTGGCACAGGCTCTCGGCACGGCGCAGCGGGAGCGAGCCTGTGTCAGGGCAGCCCTTCAGGTCCCTCCTCAGGACCAGCTGGCTTTTGCTTTTGAACAGTTTGTAGATCTTGTTGGTCAGCGTGTGTCTGTATTTGTGGTGGGGCTTCTCCACCTTCAGCTCCGGCCGCCCAACCGTGTCCAGAGAGCTCTCGTCACTGTCCTCCGCGTACCCGCTGTCCATGCAGTCCTTCAGGCTGGAGACAAAAGACCGCAAGGACTTTCTGGAGACCACCGTCAGCTCTGAGATGGAGTCCTTGGAAGCGGTGAAGAGGGACATGCGTGAGTGCTTAGGTCCCTCTTCTGCCAGCGCCGAGTACATGGAGTCTTTGGAAATGGTGGAAATGGGGGAAAGCAGCGAGTCCCGCTCTGGGGAACAGCCGTCTGTTTCCACGTCCTCTTCTTCCTCCTCCTCCTCCTCATCCTCCTCGTTCTCCGAGGCCACAGGCTCAACAACGTTGCACTCCTTGCTGAGGACATCGTTGAGGACATCTGAAAGGCACAGGAGGGAGATCAGGTCTGGCATGGACTCTGTTGGAAACTGGAGACCCCACACAACGACCCTCCTGCAGCATGGCCAACGCTCTTTAATCCCACATGGATTCAAACCAAGGGCCAAAAACCTACCCCTGAGCATTTTTAGATTTTCATAACATGCTTATATTTGATGACATAACAAAACTTGTCTGAGGTCAGGTTCTGTTTGGGTTCTTAAAATGCAAACAGTGGTTGGGGCTTGGCTTCCTTCCCATGCAGATTTCCCAGTGCACCCCAAATCCAACCTGGGTTTAACCAGAGAGCAGAAGAGAGGCAAGGGGCTTAGCTGCTTTGATAGGCAAAGCCCAAATGAATGCAGCAGAGCTCAGGCCAGAGAGCAGGTTCAGCTTGCTGGGGCCAGTGGGCAACAGATGCTCAACTTTCCTGGGACCAGAAGAGGTCTTCCAGGAATAGGGAAGCCAGAGAGAGCAGCTCAGCAGAAGGGGAAGCCACACTTCCCCTGCAAAACTGCTGCGGTTGGGCTGAGAGCACGGCAAAACCTCCTGCTGGGCCAGAACCCCCTCCTTGGGCACCCCAGAGAGCTGCAACATCCAAGAGGTCTCGGGACGCAAAGCCCCTCCGCAGGGAGACTTTTTGTCACATTTTACTTCTCACAGGGGAGCTTCCTACGGGGGGATGTGCCCCCTCTCCGCTTACCGAAGTTATCCTGGTCCCAGCTGTAAGTGTAGCAGCGGGCGGCGGGGATGGGGATGGGCTGGAGCCTGCGGGGCTGAGCATCCCCTGGGGAGAGAGGAGAGGAGTCAGCCTGCGGGGACGCTCCCCGTGCTGCGAGCACAGCACAGGAGCCCTGCAGCAGTCCCGGGGGAGATGCTGCCCACCCCGGCAGCTGATCTGGGCAGCCCAGGTCATGCCGAGCAGCACGCTGTCGCTGTCACATGCAGTCACGCAGCGGGGACACGGGGATGTTTCACACCTCTAAGAGCCACCGGCAGACATCACTGCTACAGCCAGTTTCTGATTGAATGTTCTCATCTCACCCACAAAAGCTGGAGATGGCTTTTGTTGTTGTTTTAATGAAAGATGAGAAAAGAATTCTGGCTCATCACGTGGTTATGAAATAGGGCCTGGGCTTTTTTTTTTTTTTTCCCCTCTTACTGCTGTGCTAGGTCTCAGCTTTGCACAAAACAGGATTTCGCACTTCAAAGCACAGCTCCCAGCACAGGGGAGCCCACGGCTGGTGCCGAGCCGGCACCAAACCCAGCGGCAAGGGGGGCGGCAAGGGGGGCGCGGGGGCTTCTCACCCGCGATGGCAGGAAGGGCGGCCGCCCCGGCGAGGTCCCGCAGCACGCACTGCAGCCGCTCCCGGGCCAGCGCGGGGTCGCTGCCGGCGGCCGCGATCTCCTGGGCTTCGGCGGCACTGGCGTAGACCTCGGAGAGCTCCTCCAGCGGCTTGGCCTGGGGCGGGCAGAGCAGAGGCAGAGATGGAGGGGGCACCTCCAGGAGGGGAGCACGGGTCTTTGGGGAAGGTCACCGAGTCTAAATCACTAAGTCTCTCTCCCTCTGCTACCCACTCAAATTCCTCCAAATCTTATGCAGATGAAAAAAAATAAAAAAATAGAACAGGAAGTTCCAGTGGGAAGGGACCGACAAAGATCGTCAAAGCTACAGACTGCTCTGGGGCAGACTCAAAGTTAACACTTGCCATTAAGAGCATCGTCCAAATACCTCTTACACACAGCCAGGCACGGGGCATCAATCTCTAGGAAGCCTGCGGCAGTGTCTGACCCTCTCGGTAAAGCAGTTTTTCCTGCTGTCTTGAAACCCCTCCTGATGCAGCTTTGAGCCCTTCCCATGCCTCCTGTCACTAAAAACCAGGGGGAAAGAACGAGAACCTCCCTCTTCACTTCACACACACTGGAACACATCTAAAGGATTTTACTACAAGCGTTCGCCTCCCACAGACACCAAAGCCCAGTGTTTCTCTGGTTGAAGCAGGTTTTTGTTGCATTTCAACCAAGGGGGGAGGTTCTTTCTCTCCCCAGTTAGGGCCAGGAAAACAAAACTGGAGCCTAGACCCGAGGTCTACCCCGAGAAGAGAAGGGAAAGGCCGTGCCCACCTTCAGGAGGCGGCGCAGGCTGTCCAGGTCGCAGCGGGTGCCGAAGGTGGCCTGGTAGAGGTGCTCCAGCAGCAGGACGAGCGTGGCGTGCCGCGGGGGCTCCGTGCCGCTCAGCTTCTCGGCGATGGAGAGGAACTCGCTCTGCACCTCGGAGCGGTTCAGCAGCAGCACAGTCCTGGGGACACGGGGACGGCGGTGAGGTGGGCAGCCAGGCTGCTGGCGGCTCAGCGCCCTGCAGAGGTTCACGCTAGATGGCAGCGTCCCCTCGGATCAGCTGCAGCTGGGGCGGCGCAGGGGTGCCAGAGCCCCGCGGCTGGGCGCAGGGAAGGGTGGGCGTCCTCCGTCCTGCTGCTGCGTGCACCCCTGGCACCACCTCTCCTGCCGTTATCTGCAATATCGCCAGCCCGACGGTTGCTTGGTCAGCCCTGGAAGGGCTCCAGCCCAGCTGCTGGTCGACCTAAGTGGACATCCAGCATGTGTGATGAAGGAAGTGGGAGCAGAAAATGCAAGGGGCCCCCAAAATATCTTCCCTTTCAGGGTGAACCTCGGAGTATCCCTGCTGAGCTTTAAGGTGCTGCAAAGCTTTAAGCTATCTGAGGGATTGCAGCAGTGATGGTGCAGGTACCAGCCACGATGTCCTTGGTAAGAGATTCTGCAGGAAAACACGTGAGGCTGGGAGGCTTCAGGGGAAGCTCCCAGAGCTCACCTCCTCCTGCTCTGCTGCCCCCAAGGCTGCCCGCTCTGCCCTTGCTGGAGACCAGAGCCACAGCCTTCAGCTGCAAAGGGAATTTTGCTCTGGATGGCCACACAAACACCAGCAGGCTTTAAATTCCCAGGCCCGTAGCCTGGAGAGCACACAGACATGTGCTTATGTTTATAGACATGAACAGTGCTCCTAACTGAGTGAACACAGCTCTGAATGAAGGATGGGCTCAGTTGTGTTTGATTCTAGAAAGCTCAGGCAGAGGGCCCAAGCTTTAAAAAAAAAAAAAAAAAAGTTCAGCTTGTGTGCAGCTTTGTGCCAGGTTTTCAGGGTTTTATGCAAATAAAGCCATCTCGCTGCAAGCCACGGGTGCCTGCACCCGTGCTGGTACAGAGCGGGGCAGCTGGACTGGGAAAGCAGCACAGCAGCACCAGCACGGCTGGGCAGGATGCTGGCACAGACCCAGAGCTGTGCAGCGTGCGTGGAGAAGCCAGAGCAGCAGGAGAGCCGTCCTGCCCCGAGCAGAGGTGGCCGTGCAAGCAGTGGCCCTGCAGCCAGGACGAGCACGCGCTGCCAGGGCTCATTTTCCTATTTACAAATGAGGTGCCCTGGCAGGAAGAAAGGTTCAGCCCTCGAGTAAGGTGCAAAGTGTGTCTGAACCCACAAGCCCTGCACTGCACTGGGATGGGCTTGCTCCCGTCTCACCTCAGGCTGTTGGCTCCAGCCTCTGCCTTCCCTACCTGTTTGCACCCAGATCTGCATCCCCTCTCGGTGATAACCAACATTTGATGCCCACAGACCCTCACAGCTGTGAAAATGCCACAGTCACTCTCCCCAGCCCCTCCTGCAGTTCAGCTCTGCTCTCCAGCTCTTCTACCCAGTGCCCACCACTATTTTGGGGATGCTGCTCGCTGCAACCCTGCTGCTGCTCCTCAAGTGCTGCAGCAAAAGTAGCACAGAACAGTGGAGATATGGCAGAGTGGGGCCAGCAGTGCCTGACTTACACAGTGGAGCTCTGGTAGTTCTTCACGGGCAGCCCCTGCTCCGTCCTCACCAGCCTCTGGAAGGAAATCCCTGGGGGAGAGAGCAGAGGACGTGAGCGATGGGGGCAGCACAGGCTGCCCTGCCTCATGAGCACGTCGGTGTTGTCTCCTGAAGCTGTCCTGACCCAGCTGAGCCGTAGCCCGGAGCAGGAACGGCAGCACCAAAAGCCCCGGTGGGGACAAGGCACGGCCAGCATGTGAGGTGGATGAGCCCAGGAGCAAGGGAGCGACAGGAGAGGAACCAGAGGACAGGATGGCAGAGCTGCTCCATCCCCAGCCCCTTCTGCCCCACTGCTGATGTGGGATCCGGTTTGGATCACGCCAGTGATATTTAGCAGCTTCTGCCACTTGCTTTAGCCCCTCCACATCCTGGATGTCACTTGCAGACAGCAGCCCCGGAGCAGCACCCACTGGGCGGGGGCAGCCCCCCCGGGGATCCCCGCTGGCCCCTCCGAACATTGCTGCGTTGACTGCTCTTGTGAGACATCAGCCCAGTTTGCAGATAAAAGCTTGCATTCTTGGCAAATATTGACAGCAGCTCGTTCTCAGTTAATATTTACTCCCATCTCAATAAAAAGCTGTTGCTTCAACCTCACAGCAGGTCACAGAGGCTGTGCATGAGGTCCTGGCCAGCCTTCCAGCACAGGACCTGTTTTCACTGTTCTTGGCTCCAGCGGGGCCAGAGGCCACGGTGAGGGGTGGCTGTGGGCTCCCCAGCCCCGCACACCAACACCTCCCACGCAGTATCCTGTGGCAGAAGCAGGGGAATCCCATTTGTTTGTAGGAGGGGAAAAGCCTTCGGACCAAAGTCCCCATCTCTGCAGCCCTGGGCACTGGTGACAGCTCAAGAGCAGGATGTAGCAACATCCCCAGTGCTGGGGCTTTCCCAGAAGCCTTTCAAACAGGGCCCAAATCGATGTCACAGCAATAAGTGACCAGAAAGGAGCTGGGGAAGTCCGTGGCTGCAGCAGCATGGGACGAGCATCCCCACGCCCACAGCAGCTCCGGGCTGGAGGCTGGGCACAGCACGGTGACCCAGGCAGACCTCCCGTGGTGGCCGGGGTCTGCTAGGAACTTGCAAAGAGAGGTTTAATGGAGGGCGCCCATCCCTATCTCCCCTTGGATCATTAAAAGATTAACCCATGAAGACAACGTGCCCCTTGTGCCTTTGCATTTGTTCCCATCGGGGCTCTCCAAACCAGCTGCCTGGTTCGAGGGCATGGGGAAGTATCACTGGGCTCAGCCGCAGCCCCAGTGCCCATCTGTGCCTTCCCCAGCCCTGCTCAGAGCAGATCACGGCCCCGTGCAGGATTAAACGGGGCTGAAATCTGCTCTGTGCAATAACAGCTCTCCACGAGCCATGGAAAGATGGGCAGATTAGGAGAAAAGGCTTTTGAGAAATAATTGGAAGAGCTGCTCCATTGGGAACAACAGGACATCTACAAGGGGCGCTTAATTAAGAGGAGCGCTGCTGCCGCCGACAGATGTGCCCAAAGCCGCATCACAAGGCAGCGTCTCAGCTGCAAGGACACAGCCGGGGAGTCGGCAGCCCTATGGAAACCTCCACGCCACGGGAGGTTCAAAGGCTCCTGCCACCTTGATGCTGATGAATGGCCCCACTGTTATCACCCCAGCTGCGCCGCTGAGCATCTCGAGCCAAGGCCAGGGCTCGGCGGAAGCAGGCGGCACGTGCTCGGCCGCGCAGAAGACCCACCAGACTGAAAGGCAGCCAGCAGCCAGCTACGATCTTTGCTAATCCACATCAGTCCCGAGCTGAGAGTCCTTGGGATGTTCCTGCTGCCTCGCACACAAGGCAGCCCCCAAAAAACACATCCGCAGCATCCTGCTGCACTCCTCCAGAGAAACCTGGCTGCACCCCGCGTGAGACCGGGGACTTTTGGGACACAGGACCAGCTGCACGCAGGAGCCCTTTGGCAGGGCAGGAGCGCTTACCCGGGGCCTTGAGCTCGTCACTGATGAAGGAGAGCAGCTCACGGAAGATGTCGCAGTAGGGCACGGGCCAGGTGAGGAAGCTGTGGTAGATGCTGGCGGCTTTCAGGAGCAGCTCAGAGCCCGGTGGGATGTAGGGACACTGTAGGGACGAGGAGAGCTGGTGAAGAAGGGAGCAAGGACCCGGGGCTGGAGCCCTGCATAAAAACCAGGGGGGGCTAGGCTGGAATGGGGGGAGGAGGAGCAGACGGGACCAGGGGTTCACCCCATGACATCCCATCCTCTTCCAAGGAAAAGCCAAAGCATCCCGCTGGGCGCAGCCCTGAAACAGCTTCTTCCTCTCTGCACCTCCCCAGGCTCCGGGCTCAGGCTCACGTGCCACAGCCTGTACATCCATTTATTTTTAACAGCCACAGATCCATACAGATGACTCGTGTTAAAGCCTGTGCTTTTGCAAGATCTGGCAGCAGTGGTTTCCTCGGGATAATGATGCATTGTGCTAATAATAATAATAATAAAAAACAATTTCCTGTCAATGCTCTACTCCTTTTCATTAGCATTGTCCACACACTTTGCCCACGTATAAAGGGTATAAAGGGTAACAAAAAGAATTTGCTTCTCTGCAGAGAGATATTGTCTCCCTTTCTCATTGACCCATCTTTAAACGCAATGATTAAAAACACTGAAGCACATCTTTTCATCTCTCTCAGCTTGTGCAGCCGTTGCCTGCTCCTGCTCCCTGCAGCTTCGCACAGGACCTTTTTGGGGATGAGCTGATCAAAGCAGGCCGGGACCTTTCAGACAGAAGGCACCCGTGGCTGTCCCACGGGGCCGGGGTGACACTACGTGCAGCGGACTTACACAGAGGACCGCGTAGTAGAAAAGCAGAGCCAGGGGCATCACAAGGTCGTAGTCACACTTCTCCTGCACCTGTAGAAAACAGCACAAGGGGGAAGAATGAGCCGGGCTGCTCAGCATGAGCATTACCCAAAAGCATCCTTGGAATGGTGTCAGAAGACTCCCCAGTAGTGTGGATCTCAGCACCCCAATCCACACCATTGTGTCACCATCCCCAGCAGATGGGGACCACTTGTGTCCATGAGAAAATAACCCTTAAGGCACCAGTAACCCTCACAGATGTGACAGGCAGATTGGCACACGCTGCCTTTAGCCTCCAGAAGCAGCTTTCAGCCGAGCTCCCAGCCCTGCCATGCTCTCCATCCTCACGGAGTTGCATGAAATTTCATGGAAGCAGCTCAAAGGAGGCAGCTTGGGGTGGTGGCCAGGCAGCCCAGCCCCTGCAAGGGCATGGCAAAGCACGATGCCAAGCAAGCATTTTTGTCCCAGCCTCTGCCAGTAAATAGCCAGCAGGATTATTTCACCAGGGAACGTGGTGACGGCTCAAGAGCAGGCTTGTGGACACTGTCTCCCCTTGTTTAGGAGCACAGCACAAAGTGCAATAACCCCTTACATACATAAACCCTAACGCAATTAAACGTCATCCACAACAAGATCAATCCAAGCCATTAAAAAGAAACCAACAGATTAAACAGAATGGCAGTAATCATATTAATGTATTACAGTAATCATATTAATGTATTAGCCAGGCAGCCTTTCTTTCCCCCAAAATGAAAGGCAGCATTTACCCTGTCACATGAATCCCAGGCTGCAGCAAACACCGCCGCTTCCTCCCACATCAAGGGATTCCTCCCAGGTCATCCCAGCGGCAGCCCCGAGCTTCTCCCGCTCGTGATGGGGCACAGCAGCCGATACAATCGGCCCCGCTGATGCTTCTCCTCCTCGTTTTGCTTTACCATGCCATGCTGATCGGTGCAGACCCTGCCTGCTGTCCCCAGCACCCTGGCTCCTTCACTGCAGGCAGAAACGTGGCAAAGTTTCCATCAAAAACAAGGGGAAGCCTTTGGCTTGCTCTGATCTGGACCAGCAGCTCTGGGTTTGCTGGGAAGCTCTGAAGAAGGCACGGTGCTGAACTGTGCTTGCAGAAACCCAAACCCTTCCCCGGGGACCTGCAGTGCTACCTGAAGAGCAGATAATGGGATCTGGCTGCTTTCCTGTCCATTCTTATGAGTCAAAAGCTGGTGGGACGCATGAGGCGCCTGTCACCATCACTTTGGAGCACATCTTGAGCTCTAACGATGCTTTGACCCAACCCCAAATCACCCACCAAGCTCTGCAAAGCTCCGCTCCAAAGCCAGCAGCCCCCGACTCACCTCCTTGGCCTTGCAGAGGATTTTCTCCACCAGGATGAGGTAGTTGCCAGCATCCCGGCTCACCAGCTCCTGTAGGCTCCAGCAGTTCAGGCACAGCCCCGCTGCAAGGGAAGCAGAGCACGGTGACCCACAGCCCGGCCCAAAGCACTCGCAGGAGGGAGGAGCAGGGGGAAGGGGTCAGGGAGAAGGTGTTTGATGCCTGGGTCATGTTGCTACGGAGGAAGATTAACCTTGCACCCTTGATCTGGATGGATCTAAGCTCTCCAAATGGTGCTTATCACAGCAGCATCACTTTTTAACAAGCTTCTCAGTGCTTTTGCAGCCCAGTGCACCAAATGCAAAATTCAGGTCTCCACCACGCACACAGCATCTCCTCCAGCTGCATCGCTGCCAAGGAGTGGTGCCCATCCCACCGACTGGCTCTGCCAGGCCCTGGAGGTGCAGTCAGAGCTCACAGCAGCACCTGAACACATCGGCGTCATTGCTAGGCCTGCCCAGCATTTACTCATTTACCCAATGCCTCCGAACTGTCATAAAATACATTAAAATCCCTCCGGGTTAGCCAGATATTGAAAGAGAAGAACTGCAAAGGGATGGAGGGTCCTTCACCCCAGCTGACTGAACCCCCCGGCCTCCCTCCTCAGACACGTGCGGGGACCCTGCTGCTGACAATGGCCCAAGGCGCTCCCCAAGGCTGTGGCTTTTCCTGGTGGTCGGGGCCACCTCCAGCCCTCCCACATGGTTTCAAGGAAACGATCTGCATGAAGGCACCTGGCACCTCCAATCATCCTGGCCACATGTCCCGCAGGAGGGGTGCTCACTGGTTTGGAGGGGATCGGGGTCTGCAGACAGAGGAGGGAATCCTCCTCCAGGAAGGAGCATCCTCCCCATCCTCCTTGTGGACCCGGGCACCGCACACAGTCCCACGGAGGGAAGTTATGGAGAAATCTCAAACACCTGACATATCAACATCTGGAAAGGTCCTTGTCTGCATCTCTCCTGGCTCACATCTCCGTGGATGTTAGCTGCAGGAGCAGACGCTGTGCAGACATTGCTCAGCTCAGCAGCCATGGCACATTTGGGGTGCCACCATCAGGACTTTTCCAAACACAGTTAACAGAAAGCAAAACCAAGAAAAACAAAGTATCTCTCACTGCAGGGAAGCCAGGTTAGTGATCAAGGAAGGAAAACCAATACAAATGCAGCTATTATTCACTTACATGGTCTGTGCAGTGGCACAGCAACATAACAAATGCCAACACACGTGCATTGACTGTAGCTTTGGAGCTAACAAGGAAGAGAGCACCCCATTAGCTGGCAAGGGGACAGGGTGTTGCTCACAAACATACAGGCCATGTAGTTCTGTTATTCCCAAGCTGCAGAAGCTACAAATTCATGCCATTAAATTACCTTTATATGCTTAACTACATGTGAAATCGGGAATCTAAAGCAGGAGAGAGGTCTGCCGTAGCACAGCTGG
Source organism: Heteronetta atricapilla (assembly GCA_011075105.1). Lineage (NCBI taxonomy): Eukaryota > Metazoa > Chordata > Aves > Anseriformes > Anatidae > Heteronetta > Heteronetta atricapilla. The sequence goes on from CM021748.1 coordinate 2,224,978, forward strand.
AAGAAGGCTGATGGTAAGACAAGCAACACATGCGCTAAGGTTGCAAAAACAGCTATTGCTTGTCCTCTGGGCATCAGGACACCCGTGAGTCCTGTGGCTTCATGCCTTGCCTGCAGCAGAACATCATGGCAGGAGCTGTTCCCCATTCAGAATCCTCCCTCTGCCACACAACACTTTATTTTCAATGAACCAAAGTTCTTTGGTGCAACCTTATGTTGTGACACCTGACCAGTGAGGGCATAGCCACAGCAACCAGGTAATTCAGCTCCAAGTCTCCCTCTGTGCCATTGCAGTGACTTACAGAAGTGGCTGTGGCTCTGCTCTGGAGGACTCCAGCGGATCAAATAAATCAACATTGTCCTAGAGTGCAGCATCCTCCCGGAAAAGCCTCAGCATCTGTGAGATGCTCGTGAAAGCAACTGTCCCAGCAGAAGTGGTTAGAGCCACTGGGAGCTCTGCTGACCTTGGCAAGCAGCAGCCAGGCTCACACAACGCCTTCAAACACCCGCTCCTGCTTCAGCAGGGAGGTTTGGGGGGTTATTTCAAGCTGCTGTGCACCCAGAAGAGCCCAGCCCCAGCCCAGCAGAGCCGAAGTGCATCTCGGTGCATCACCAGCTGAGGAGCACGCCGCTTCCTGCGCGAGCCCGACCACGAGCACAAATAGCCCGAGCAAGGCGCGGGCTCCTTCCTTCCTCTCGCTTCTAGCGAGGCAGGAGGAAGCGGCGGTGGCGGCTCGCTGCTGCTCGGCACCCAGCGGGGCGCAGGGAGAGGTGCTGGGCTCCTTCCCCACAGAGGTGCTGGGACAAATGCGCAGGGGATGGGCTGGGAGGGAAGGCAGCAGGGGCAAGAGGAGGGCTGCAGGGAGGCAGCTTATGAATATAATTCAGGGCTGAGGCCTCTGACCAATTTCTGTGTGTTCTACAGGAAATCTGAGCTAAAGCATGAAGATGCAGCAAGGTTTATTTAAATAACACCACTATGAGCAGAGGAATTTCTGTTTGACTCACGGTCCTGGAAAGGCACTGGGATTACCCACAGCAAAGCAACCAGTGCTGGGAGGCAGCAGGCTGCCAGGAGCCCAGCTCCTAAACTGGGCCATGCAGCATTAACCAAAGACACACCAAAACAGCTGCATCCTTGCTAAAAATATTCTCCAGCACAAAATGCAGCTCGGAAATCCTGGACACAATAAACAAAGACCATGCAGCAAAGCAAAGTGCCGGCACCACTGGGCATTGATCAGGACAGCTGGGTGGGAATTCCCTTCCCTCTGTGCATGGCCCAGTTCATGAACACCTACTTTCCAAGCACTGGGAGTAGACTTCTCCCCTGTATTCAGACCAAAAAGGTTATTCAGGCACTGAGGGTGATGCTTCTTATGTTCATGGGTCAGGAACAAAAGTCCCTGGTGACATTAACGGCACACAAGCCATTGCTCTGCAAGTGCCATCTCCATCTTCCTACAGGTGCCCGGTGACCAGCCAGGACACAACTGGGTGCTGGGGACTTTTATGAGCTGCAGGGCAGCACTGGGTTTATTCCCAGGCCAGGGAAGGGCTGTGGCCAGGTGGAAACCGTGTCCAGAAGGTTTTATTGCAGCTGCTCACCCATCTCGGCGCAGCCCAGCAGACGGCTCGCTGCAGACAAGGGGAGAATGCGCACTGAGGGCGCACAGAAAGCTTGAACCAAACTTTCCCGGACATGGCACTTGCTCTTGAATTCCCCAAAAGCACATTTCTCACTGTGAGATGCAAGGGAGGCCCTGGGTCTGTGGAGAAAGTGCAGCTTGGGAGCGTCCTTGGAGCCCTGCTCCCCATGACCAGACAGGTTGGCCAAGCACTGGTGGGGCGAGCTCTAGCAGTGGCCAGGTCAGCTTTTATCAATGCACCTTGTGCAGGGGGCACAACCCAGGACTTCACCTTCCAGGCCCTAAATGAATTTGGGCCACGAGGCACCAAGGACCCCCAGCAGGGCAGCAGCCCCTCGGCTAAACACTGCTTCCATCCACCCACCCTCACGCTCAGCCTGCCAGGTTTTGCTGCACAACAGCCAGCCAGCACTGTTGGTTTTCCATTGCATTTGGAGAAAGAGCTGGATTCATGCACCAGCTCCGCAGGCATCCCAGAGCACGGTGCAGCCTGGAGCTGTGCACAGACCCGCAGCACTGAACCGTGCTTAACCCCACGCAGACCCCGAGAAAAATCTCCCTTTGGGAGAGGAAAACCCAAAGGAAATGCTGGGAGCAGTGACCCAAGGGGAGCAGAGGCGGCACCACTGGCGAGCTGGGGCTTCGATCGCTATCGGCACGGCCGGCAGCGTGCCGGAGGTCGGGAGCAGCGTCCCCGTGGGCGGCCTCGGAAGGATGAGGCTTCACGATTTCTCTTCTGAGAATTGCTGCGAGCCGCCCGCCTCCCGCAGCGGCTCCTTCCTGACCTCAGCAGCCGCCGTTTCCCCTCTGCCACTTTTTAGAGGGGGTGACTGTCAAATCGGAAAAAAAAAAAAAATGAAAGAAGAAAGAAGAACAGGAGAAATAGTGCGTGCCCAAGCTGCCTTCGCCCACGGTGCGAGGGGCGAGCATCCCAATGAGCAGCTCCTGATGCCGTCAGAAGTGACGCACTTGGAGGGGTGAAAAGCAGAAATCTCCCTTTCTTTCCCATCCTCTCCACCGGATTAAGCTGATTTTCTGCAATGGACAGCCACAAGGGATGGAAAAATTCCAGCAGCAGCAGGAGGATGTGGGTGGGTTCGAGGTGCACAGAGCACATCCCCACAGCATCCCCCTGGGGAAAGGGGGGGCGTCTGATGAAGCTCCCCAGGCTGCACCAGGGCACAGTTTGCAGCCCCCATTCCCTGGCAGCTGCTTAGAGCCACACGAGCAGGGCACCGCGGCACCTCCCCGGGCAGGACCCACACGTGGTGCTTCCACCCAGACAGGGCAGAGGAGGGGAAGGCAGCAATCCCAGCCCAACAGCCCACCACGAGGCTGCTGAAAGCAATTCCGTGGCTGAAATTTGCAAGGTTGCTTCTCAGTTGCTAACCTGGAGCATCCCCACACCAGACTGCATTCCCCATGCAGATATTTGGATGACTGCAATCAAGCAGTGTCTTAAGCCTCCTTTCATTAGAGCTGAGCAGACCAAACTCCCCAAGCCCACAAACTTATCACTGAACATTTCTCTGGCTCTCCAGCACACCAGTGACCTTCATCCTTTCTCCAGCCTTCCTCACCAGCATCCTTCCTCCTTCCCGGCTCCATGCAACCCCACAACAGAGACCCAACAGCATCCTCCTATCCCCAGGACCTTTGGGACACGGGGCTGCCCTACAGCCTCCCCAGCACCTCCCCAGCTCCTGCAGCCCTTCTCACCCCACTGGTCCCCTAGGGCAGCCAGCCCCAGCACTCTCCTCCACCAAAACCACTGTTTCATTGCTCTCTACTGAACAAGAAAATATTTTTCTTCCTGTAGCATGCTTGGATTTTACTATCATCTCCAGCAATGTGGAGGAAGGCAACCAGACCTCCCAAAGCAGATCTCCATGAAGAAAAGCACTTCACCTTTCCAAGCCCTCTTCTATTTTGTTCCTCTCATAACGGCTTCAGTTGAGGAAAAATGGTCAATTTAGATCCCAGAGCTCACCGTGGGCTCCGGGATATAAACCTGCGATGGCCGAGGCACTCTCACTTCTCGCCTTTGCTGACTTCACAAACCTCCGCAATTCAGTCAACTCATGCAGGGGGGAAAATGCCACATCGGAAGTGATTACTCACCCGCTCCAGAGCAACCCTCTATAAAGTTATCGTATAAAAACAAAGCCTCAAATAATTGAAAAATGAACAAAATTCCAGCTGGGTTCCAGCCCAAAGAGCTGCCATCTGGAATGCATTACTTTGGTGCATGGAAATGGGGAAAAGGAGGGGAAAGCAAATAAATTGGGAAATAGAAGTGATATAAGAAGTTGAAAATGAGAAAGGAGAAGGCTTCTGCACGGCTAAGAACAAGATGGAGAGATTCACCAACCACACGAGGAACAGAGCCCTGCCATAAATAGCAGCCTGCGTCTGACACAGGACCGCAGTAATAAAAATGTAATGCTAGTAAAACAGCTAAGACATGAACATAAAAACATTTCCACTGTTTATGAAAAGGAATAGGATATGCTGTTAATGGGTGTGGTGATATCTGCATTATGCTCTGCTTTCCCTAAATCGCATGCTATTGCGATTATTAGAAAATGCTTCCTACTCCGACTGCGAGGGGGTAGGATGTGGAGCAGCAGCTCTTCAAAGCCAAAGCTTTAAAAGCCAGCCCACATGGAAGAGCACTGAAAGCATCAGCCACAAAACGCTGCCCCGGGGGGTGCCCAGCAAAAGTGCCCAGGCTAGGACGCAGCAGAGCTGGAAGTACTGAATCCGACGACCGCGGAAACTGGGCTCGCCGGTCACACTCGAGATTTTTGGCACAAGCACAAGCGCGGCTGATGAAAGGGAACTTTTTGATGTGCAAAGCGCCTGAGATTCACCCAGGAATGCTAGATCACCCCGCTAAACTCCACAAAACCCCCACAAAGGGGCACAAAAGCCAGTGGGCGAAAGGTGGGGGAAAGCAGCAGCGATGAGGAACTCCCGGGCAGCACGGCTGCGTCCAGCAGAGCCCACTGCCATCCCCCTCGGCCCCGTACGGCACCATCTCTGCTGATGAGCTGGAAAAATTACAAAGTCGTTTTTTAGAGGCTACCTAAAGCAATGCCAAGGGGCTGGGATTACTGAAGGGCAGAGCTTGTGAGTGACACAGAAGCTGATTAATTGTAATTAGAGGAAGAGGTGAGCTTCGCGCAGCACAATGAGCCGCTTGGCCAGAAGGACTCCTTCGGACACATGCTAATGGTGCCAAAGGCACGGTCACTCTTCCAGGAGCCAGAAATGTGGGACATGCTTTGGGGACTGGATCCCAGACTTTGGGGAGACCAGAAGGACCTGGGAAGGCTGGTGAAAATGGCACGAACCAAGTCTTGGGGCGACGCTACAGCACGGGGAGCTGGCATTGCTCTGGCGGGTGCGAGGAAATGGGCACGGCCAGAGGCATCACACCAGGATTCGGCAGCAGACGGGAGATGGTTGTTACCTCTTGACTGTCAATGGAAAAGCAGAGGGGGAGAACTCCAGAACAGAAGAACTACACAGAAAATTTGGGTTTGACAGCCCCTCAAATTCATTTCTATCAGCCACAAAAGGATAAGGGAGTGATTTAACTGAAGCCTAAAAGCGCACATATGAGAAATCAAAATGTCAGGTGCAGGAATGATTTCTGCTCGTTGCTGCTCTGCTCTCACCACTGCCAACTCAAAGCCTTCCACAGCCCTTACACGGCTCGTGTCTTTATGGCCAGCACAGTATCTAAGCCAAATTCAAACAAAGCTGATAACAATATCTTGACACTTGCTTCTGACAATGCAGCAGAGATACACCCAGAGGTTGTGAGGTCTTTATACATCAAAGCAAGGCACGTCTGGCTGATTACACAAAGGACTCTTTCTTCATGGTGAGCAAAGACAACTCTTCTTTCCAGCTCACACATGGACAACTGGCAAGACACATGACTCCTCTGCTCAGTCTTTACCTACGTAAGACCTAACTTGACTTGCTCAGCATCTCGGTACATCTTCCTTGCAGTAAGAGGCTCAGGAAATGGAATGGGTTGGATCCCACCTCTAACTTTGTATGTTGGAAGGGAGAAAAGGCCTCCAAGCTTCCAGCAGTACCTGGTAGCAGCAGCACCTTCTACCCAGGTAGCTTGGCAATGAGAGGGCAAATCAGACACAGACAGAAAGGTCTGACCCCAGGAAGGCTGTCAGGGGGGTCAGGCTCATGGCCAACAGGTCACCTACCAGCCCATCTGCTGGAGACAGCGTCTCTGCTAAGCCCATGCAGACATCTTTCCAGCGCGTGGTAGATCCTGTCCTCTGTGCACGTGGTGTGCTGCATTTTAATTCATCTCCTAAGGAAAGAGAAGGAAGAAAGTTAGCATACCAGGCCCTTAGCTAAGTGCAAAGAAGACAGCAATGTCACACTGCTGTAGCACAGACAAGATGCGCCTGGTAAAACATCTCTCTTACTGCCTCCTGTCAACTTTTCCAACCCCAGAGCTCCCTTTACTAGCTGTCATCTTCTCTCCCAATCCCTCTCAGCCTTGGCAAAGAAAAGGGGGTGTGTACATCCACGGCCCGATCACAAGAGGCTGTAGGACCACAGCACCCATCCTGACCCGGTGCAGGCATATCTGCTGTCTCACAACTTCCATCTGCGGGGCAGATCAAGTCTCACTTACGTGGCTGTGGCCAGGAGGTAATCTTGGGTTAGCCTTCATCAGAGATAACACCACAAGAGTTTACAGCTGCAGCACCTTGCAATGGGCTTGGATAGAAAAAGAGATGGCAGACCCCGAGCTTCCCCTGCTTGCACCACGCATGGATCACCCTTGGTGGCTCTGCTGGCCACTGGTGGGGGGCCACAAAGGCACCCCCAGGTGCCAGCCTCATACCTGCCAGAATAGCCAGGAAAGTCCCCAGCGCTGTGACCTTGCTGCTGGGCAGCCAACGTCAAGAAAATGTCCCCATGGCCGTGGGGCAATGCAGGAAAACACCAAGGGCACCTCAGCCCCAGCATCCGAGGACATTGTGAAAGCACGGATTGCGTGCCCAGCTGTGCCCCTTTCACAACACGGTGCTGTCCCACCTCTCCTCCATGGCTCAGGGTGCCAGCCCAAACCTCAGCCTGGAGAGGCTGTGTTGGGGGCAAAAAGATTTTATCCGTCCCACCCAGTTCAAACGCATCTGTCTGGGACCACCAGGAAAAGAAGGCCCCCTTGCCCAGAACATGTACTTCCTAGCTCTGCCCCAACCACAAGCAAATTGGTGCCCAGGAGAGTCCCTTGTCCCCTGAAATGCCAGCCCCGACATCCTCAGAGACCCCAGGACAGGCACCTCACCTCTCCCAGTGCACAGAGACGGGCTCATCCCACAGACACTTTGCCTCTCGGTTAGAGGCAACACAAGTGCATGAAAATAATCCAGGAAGAAGAAATAAAACCTACCAATACTACAAAAAACACCTGCCAAGGAAACCTTTACTTTCACCCTGACCAGCACATTCCTTTACTTCTGCCACATGCTCGTGCATTTCCCAAACCTACCCCAAGACTCTTCAATTTCTGCTTATTTGGCCAATGCGTGATGCCCAGCAGCCAGCGGTGGCTGTGCCCATCACAGCTCCCAGCTCCTCCCTGGCAGGAGCCACAGCCGCTGCGATCCTGGCAGAGGCTCCGCCCGGTCCCCTGCTGGTCCTCTGCTGGAGGACGCACCTCCACAGCCACCTCCACCCATTCAAGTTCCCAGCAATTCCCCCAAAAGGGCTCTGTAAAGCCATGCCCAGCTGCTGGGGCTCCCCAAGAGCCGAAGCAGGCCCAGCCCCACCACTCATCCCTTCCTACACCAGAGAGAAGCCACCAGCAGCTCCAAACAGGTAAAAGCAACCCCCCGAGGAACCTCTGACCTGCTAAATGCAAGCTCTCTCCTTTGCCCTGAAGAGGCCCATGGGCTCCTGCCTTGCTTGCTGCTGCCACACCCTGTTATTACGGTCCTCAAAAGTTTTGTACATCCACAGCATGAGTACGAGGAGCGCCTGCGAGATGCTCTGCCCCGTGCCGAGGACTGAATGAGTGGCGAATCTGCACATCAGCATCTTAGTCATGACTTGTGGCAAGAGGAAAGCAGTGACTAAGAGCACAGCAATGACTCATACGCACCCTTTACAACACCCAGCTCACAAAAATACACCTCCCTGCACGTCAGCTTGCCTTAGAGCACAGCTCGGTCCTCGTTTGGGAGCGCGCTCCTCGACGTGCACTAAGAGCGAGCCCTGCACCAGCCCTGCTGCCCCTTCACGGTGCCTCTGGTATCGCTGCGCAGAGCAGACAGGGAATTTAAGGACAAAATATGACAAAGATATCATCATAACTTTCACACCAGAGAGCACACAGAGCCTTTGTTTTCTTTTCCTTGGTGTGCTATGGACCACACATGGATCTAAACCTCCTCTCCCCAGGCGGTGCTTATGGAAGCATCTTTCATGGGAGAGGATTCTGCACCCACCACAACCAAGCAGGAACTTTTCAACCTCTGCTGTTTATTCCCCAAACTGTCCCTTCCTTTCTGCCCACACTAAGCAAAATGACGAGGCAGGGGACAGCTCTGGATGTAATCAGACTTTCCACAGACCTCTGGCAAAATTGCACAAGCACTAGGTAAAAACATGGGCTGAGGTCAACATCTTTAGATAAATGTTTTGTGAGGCTGTTTAAGTGATGACCAACTCTGGGAAAAAAAAAAAAAAAAAAAAAAAAAAAAAAAAAAACTGTCCTCTCTCCATCACCCTCCAGCCAGACTCCCAGCAGCAGAGCTGTAGAGCTGTTAAATCTTTGCGTCTCTGTCAAAACCACAGGCTGGCCAGTTGATGTGACGGACTCGATGACTCGATGCAGGTGGACAGGACAGGACCACGTCTGGCTGCATATTTCCAGGCAGAGCAGCACATTGCAAAGGATGTGGGTTCCTTTGCCTTCTCACCAGGTGCCCAGCACACTCAAGAGGGAGCCTAAGAACCACCCAGGGAAGAGAGAAGAGGTCTGGGGACAAATTGAAGCCAAACAGCAGATGATGAGAAGCCTTCTGACATTGGACTGTCACAAGCCTGCTGACAGCAGCTCTGCAGACAGGACAACACAGCCTCCACGTGAAGCACCCAGAGGTGCTGCTCTGAGGAGGCAGGGACGGAGGGAACACCACTACAGCTGTGAGGAACAGCCCCGGGCAAACACTGAGCATCGCCCTTGGACATTAAGTCCTGCTCCCGCGTGTGGAAAAGCATGGTCAGGTTGCTGCTCCTGCTCTGCACAGCCTTGGCAGGAGCTGGGCGAAGCAGGCAGAAGGGCTTTGTCCCACCACACATCGCTCGTGTTGGACCCCGCCCTACAAAATCAGCTGTGGGGCTTTGAGCCCCGATGTCCTCTAAGATGAGATTGCTTTCCCTTCTCCCATAACTTTAGACCTTAAAAGCAGCCTCCAAGCACTGTGCAAGCCATATGGTCCTCATTTAAGAAGCAGCAAAGCCAGTGTTTGGAAAAGCTAAGCAGTTATTCCGCTGTACCACTGTGATTTGTGGCACAGCTATCAGAAAAGACAAATCTTCAGCCCTCCAGGCACGTTCCTGATCCTCCACAGCATCCTCCTGCCACAACAGCACAGTCAGAAAGGGCTAGACTCCTTCAAAGAAGATAGCCAGACCTCATCTGGACAGAGTCCCCTGCCTCGCATCACCCCTGTCCATACTCGTGGCTGGTTAGCCGAGACAACCCCCTGCCATGGCACCTCCCAGCAAGCACCTTCCTCTCCATCGCCGCCACGCAGGAACGACAGCGTCAGCGGGGAGCATCCGTGGGCTGCCCTGACGGAGCTGGCAGAAGGAACTGACAGAGACCGAGAGCAGAACCAGTGACCACGGCGGCGTGGATCCGGTGCGGGAGGTGACCTCTGCGGGACGGGGCAGGCGGAGAGCAAGGCTCGCTCTAGCTAGCCTCACATCCCGCCGGCAACGTTAGGCGTGTCCAGCCACAGCCGTGACAACACTTAAGCCCTCTGGCTTCCGATGGAACGTGGGATTCTTAAAACAACTTGCTTCGAGGTTTTGTCTTATTTTGGCCAACAGTTTTAGCAATGCCACAGGCACAGGACAAAGCATCTTGGAGAATTTGTGAAATTGTCCCAGCACATTGTATGGATGCGAGATCTTTGGAAGGTTTCCAACTGAGATATTTTCCTCTGTTTGTTACAGTTAAAAGGTGCATGAATAAATTACATTTTTCCTGTTAACTATTGAATAGGTAGACATTCATCCCTTGGCAGAAAGAGGGACTTTGCTGATCATTGGTTTTTGATTTTCAATTGTTGTCCTGCTTTGAAGCAGGTGTGCCAAAATCCTTAAGTTTTCAAGTTTTCAAAGCATAGGAAAAATCAATCAATCTATTTTTCTGGTCATGCTGCTCACCTTCACTGCTCTCAGACTTTTTCCTTTCTCAGCGTTCCTCTTGCTCAGTGTCAGAGCAAATGAAAGTCCCTAAGCCCCCTCACGCCCAGGATGATGCTGCCCCAGGCGCACAGGGCCCCTCTGCGCACAGCAGACAAGTCGAGATGACCACCAAGGCCACCAGCCTTGGTCCACGTGGTCTGGACAGGGCAGGTGAGAACATGAACTGGGAGTCACACATCTGCTGTTCTGTGTTAAGTCCACATAAGTCCTAATTCCAGCATCCAAAGGACTTCTCTGATCTCCTATCATGGTCAAGCCCAGGACACTACCATAAGATGGGAACAGGGGGAGAAAATTCAATTATAAAGTCCATATTGGTGCTCCCAAGCCAAGCAGTGAAGGAAATTAGACCACCCCTCTGGGGACACCGGCCGCTGCCACCCCACCAGCAGGGCAGACCCCTGCCCAGCTCCAGCTCGATGCCCTGGGGAGGCACCACCCCAGACAGCATCCTGCTGGCCCTAATCCACCTCCTCGAAGAGAGGAAACACAGGCAAATGGGAAATAAGTTGATATTTCCCCTTCCATGACAGCAAATCCCAGCAGCATCTCCTCGAGACGCCCATGGACAGGAAAGGACCTGGCTGAGAATCCCTTACCTTCCCGGAGGGAAACCTGCAGCAGGGAAGCACGGCCCCGCTCCTCCTGCACCAGAGAAAGCCCCCGGGTACCTTCACGGCAGGAGAACGCCCTTTCCTGCCCTGATTGTTTTGAGGCAGTTGGCCGAGCATCCCAGGCAGGAAACAGGAGAGGAAAAACAAGCCCCTTCACCCATGGGACCAGCCCGTAAACACGCTGCCCAGCTCCGCTGGCAATGGCAGTGGGTGGAAGAACAGACATGATTTGTTTTGTGGAGATGCTAACACATTCGTTAACATCTTAGCTCGCTGCTACAGTAGGGCTTAGGGCACCAGGGACAAAAGGGCAATAATTCTGATGAGGATAAGGAAAAAAAGGAGCTTGGGCTGATGCTGCAATAGAAGGAAAACCACTTAAATGGGAATTAAAGCAGTTGGATTCGAACCAGAGCTATTTCTCAGGTCAAGGTCCTCATGCCAGCACATCAGCAGGGACCTCAGACAAGGTCGTCACCTCCCTCAAGCAACACCTCAACTTCCCTCCTCCTCCATGGCACCATCAAAGCGGGCAGTGGGGAGCAGAACGGCACAGGACCCCCGGGAGATGCATCCCCAAAGCAGCGGAGGAGCCACCGCTGTGCCGCGCAGTGCAACAAGAGCACGCATGGCAACTGCTCCTCCAGCGAAAGTGTCTGGTTTTCTTAGATTACATTGAAATCTTGGTTTTAACTATCCTTAGCTTGCAAGATTTTATTGTCTCCTCTACCCCCGTACAGGAGCCAAAGATAGAAACTCAGAGCCAAGAATGGGAGCAGCTGGAGGAAGTCTTTGTAGAAAATAAGGCAGAGAGGTGAGGAACCTGCAATTTTTAAGATTCAAACTTCAACCATCATCTGTTTACTGCTGAAGTGAGTGCTGTGCATCAAAGAGCAAGGAGATGAAGGCGATAAGGTGCTCGTTCAAACCACACAAAGGCAGCGTATCAAAAGATCCAGGAGGCAACTGGTTTGACAAACATCCTTTCAGGGCGCTCGCAAAGGAGAACGTACCTCACAAACAACCCGGCACCGCATTATTTCCTTACAGGCCCACGGGTTCCTGTCCCGCTGAGCGAGGACAAGCACTGCTCTTACCTCAAGGAGTAAGAGCACCCCGAGCCATGGCGGGGACCACGATTGACCTTCACTATGTGGACTGCAAAACTCCACCTCCAGGGAGCCTCCACTCCTCAAATCACCAGATGCAGGCACCAGAGAAGTGAAATAAGGGCAGAGGGGCACTGGCACAGGCTGCCCCAGGAGCTGTGGGTGCTCCATCCCTGGCAGTGCCCAAGGCCAGGCTGGATGGGGCTGGGGGCAGCCTGGGCGGGTGGGAGGTGTCCCTGCCCCTGGCAGAGGGTTGGAAGTAGATGACCTTTAAGGTCCCGTCCAACCCAAAGCACCCTGTGATTCTATGAAATGGAGAAGCTATTCCAAAAACTGGCTGACAAAACCCAGTGCGAGCCCTTCCTGAACCCTGGCATTGGAGAACCAACCCAAACCAACTACTGATGAAGCCACAGAGGGCAAACACAAGAGAGATCTGCTTGGGTGTCAGTGCCCACATCTCTGCCCATCACCTCACCCGTGAACATCCTCACTCACCCACACCACGTCAGCTTGCCAAGATCACCACCTCTCCTGCTGCCAAGTGAAGGTAAGGGCTGGAGAATGAAGTACACTGCTGAAAAAAATCCCTTAGCTTTGATTTTTTCAGATGTCGGTAGTAGCACCAACCCAGTCTGCACCCTGCAGGACTCTCCCCTCTCTCCTTATCCATGAGCTCAGTTACTTAGGGCACGCTACAAACATGAAACACACCAACGCCCCATGATGCTGTCCGCAGTACTTGCACATAGCAAAAGACAACCATCAGGCAATTGTAAAGCAACAGGGAAATTATCCCCCCACCCTTTTCTTGGGGCAGGGAGGGAGCAATGGAAAAGGACACCAGAAATTAAGGAACTTCTCCAAGGCCAGGAAGGAGAATCCGAAGCAAAGATCAGTAATTTAACGCTGTCTGCACAAGCCCAGCTCAGCCAACTTTCTCCATCTGGTTTGACAGGGAGCACAGGAGGGGGGTACGGGCACGCGGCCAGCTCACACATGCCCTGCTCCAAAGCGGGACATGAAAACCTTAGCAATGGGTGAGCAAGGCACATCCAGAGCAGGAGTTAGGGCTTCTTGATCTGGCTGTCAGGAAGCGGCACAGGACAGGATCACCCAGTACGGGGCTGGGAAGCCGACTGAGGGGGGACCCAACACAACGGGGGTTGATGCTGGGAAGACTTGCTGCCTTCAGGGCACCAGTGAGCGAGCAGAGCAGAGCAGCTCCAAGGATCAAGGCAGACTCAGGGGTCTGGTGGTGAGGATGCACACAGGGAACAACATGCCAAGGAGAGAAATTCAGAGTTCTGGCTGGATGCTGGTGGCAGAGACATCAAGACCAGGGTGGTTTTTCAGAGGAGCAAAACCACCAAAAGGTGAATTGGATATTGGGTTTAACAAGCAACGCATGGCCTCCTGGACACACAGGGTGTCTGGGTGACCACCTCATTGTGAAAAATGACAGCCAGGAACGAGTGGCCCCATCTGTCACTGGCAAACTCCACCTCCGAGGTGTCCAGCTCTGGAGATGCATCTCTGCTGGAAGGATGGGAGGTCCCAGCAGCATCTGAAGCAACCTGTGCCTTGAACTGCTCTGGAAGAAGATTTTCACTGCAGTTTGCCCCTGCTCTGGGACAGTCGGAGCGACACATCTTGAGTCTGAATGCAAGAGATGAGCAACAAGACATTATATGAACTGGTGACTTTAAAATTGCTGTGGCATTTCCACATAACACAGGATTCTGAGAAAACTGTGGTGTTTGGAAGTGAAATGGGAAAGAGGATTTGGGTGATTTCATCTTAAAGCAGAAGATAAAACTTGTGGTACCAGAAAATCTGCTTCTAGAATGAAAACAGCATCTGTCACGAAGATCACCATGCTGAGGGACACTTCACAACAGGAACGGAGCAGATGAAGCAGCAAGAAATGCTTTCTAGCAGTAAGAAATTAAGATTTGAGTTATTACCAGCCTAGCAGCACCCTGTTCAGCATACAGCAGCACGGGGCACCTTGGGACTGGAGTCCTCCTGAAACACAAGGGTAACGTTGTCTTGCTGAACTGCAGGGGCTCGACTACACCAGCACTCGTGAGAACTGGAAAGCTTACTAAGACGTAGAGCTCACTCCTTGTTCTCACCATGCCTGAGAACTGGGCTGAACGAGAGACTCCCACCACAGAGCAGGGAAAGCACCTAACGTGCAAAAGCGGTTTCGGAGTCCTTTTAATATCAAAGAACACCTCCAGAAGGTAACACAACGGGGACAAAGCAGCACCCAGGCCTTATGTCCACACCGATGTGGGCAGCCCCGCAGTGGGCACCACGGGTCCTGCAGGGCTGAGGGCCAGGGCAGCGCCTTGCAGCAGCGCGGGGAGGGGGGGCTCAGCCCAGCGTGAGAAAGCAAAACGTGAGATGTGATTCATCTTGGCAAAGTACAGATAGCTCAGTTCAGACACCTCTGTGACCGGTTTACCTGGCTGCCCAGGGGCTGCTTGGCCCAGCCGAGGGGCATCGGAGGTGGTCTCTTGGTCCCACAGCTCCCCTCCACCAGGTGCTCCAAGGCATCACCCCTGGCAGCTAGGCAGAGCTGGGCTGGATGAGCCCAGCCATGGACTCAGACCACGGGCAGTTTCTTTGCAGAAAGAAGCCCAAATTAATTCACCATACACATCTGCAAAAGAAAAGGGCTCCATGGGAAGGCAGTGGTGCTCATCTGACAGTTCACACAGGGCACAGGGAGCATCCCCAAGGAACAGACCGTGAGATGGCTCGAGAGTCAAGCGCCACCCCGCACCTGCACGTCGGCCACTTCTGCAGCTGCTCCTCCTGCCAGGCTGCTGACCTGGCCCACAGACACAGCACTCCAGTGCACAGCAAAACAAAATGTCTCTGGTCGGAGGGGGAAGGTCCCCAGCTTAGAAAGGAGATGAGAAACACCAGCACAACCAAGGGATGGAGCATCATCCCAGCTGGTGGTGAGAAAAAAGCATCCAGGAGAGAGAGAAACCAGGAAAACTGCCACTTCCCTGTAATAAGCACCCTGTGTTCATCAATTTCATGGCTAGTATTTTGCCTGCAACAGCAAATCCACCGTAAAAAGCATCCGGGACACCACACAGCAGCTAAAACTTGCAGATAGGGAGCACCACGTGCCAAGAGCGGGGCGGAGGAACCAAGGGCAGGGAGGAATTACGGGTCCAGGCAGGGACTCTCTGTAACACAGGGCAGGACTGACATTTTGCTACTCAGTGCAACTCGTCCAGCCCCACTTTGCTCTCAGGGAAGAGTGACTGACCGCACCGGGGAGGTAAACACAGCAAGAGCAAGACCTAAGGGAGGGGGAAAAAGGGAGGAACATCACAACCACGAACCTCCACACACACGTGTGTGGTGTGTGACATCGCAGCCGGCGGCGCTCAGCATCACGTAGCCCTGAGCAGCAACTCCAAAAAAAGAAATACACCGCCCGGCAGGCCCCCGTGCATAGAAAGCACAGGCGGCGCGGTCGTGGAAAGCAGGTTACCGCGGGTGCAGGTCTGCACGGCCGCCACAGCTCCGCTGCGCACACGCAGCCTCCTGCAGAGCTGGGGGAGGAGGACAGGCTGCCTGGGTGGCGGGGGAGAAGTATTTTGAGCCTCCGGTGAAGTAGGGCAACTGGGTTTTGGGCTGTGGATCCCGCAGTACCGGAGCTTTTTGGTGGTTATCACAAGTGGTTTGTTATCCTGGCTCCCTCCGGTACAGCTTTGCGCTGCTCAGCTGCCACTGAGTACACCCAATAGAAGAGAAAGCCAACAGGAAGCTGAGAAACGCTTAAGACGTGTCGGCTCTGCACAAATATCTCCATCTGAGCCTTTCACGTTGCTGCAATGGGAATTATTTAATGGGATTTCCCAAATTCCATCCCCAGGATTACGTGTATTAGCAGCCAGAGCTGGAGGCTAAGGCTTACGGGGCGCAGAGGCTGTGAGCTCCAGGGGAAACAAAATCTAGTGGTGCAAACATCGCCTCTGAACCACCGCCACTTGTCATTTCAGACCTGGAGAGAAAGGTTCCAGGGGAAAATACAGGAGCAATCAGTCCTGATACTGCAACGCCTTTGCTATCTTTTGCCCCTGGGATCTGCTATCCCTGAGCTGGTGAAGCCTCACGTGTTTTGCAGCACCAGGAGCAGGGATCACATTATAGAAGCGACCCCGTATGTGCTCCAGGAGCTGGGTACTGACTGCGGCTCACCACGACGGGCAGCCTTAGGACCGGCCCCGATGATCACAGGGATGCTGCTTAGGGCTGAGTTGAACAAAAACAAATTAAATCACCACGGAAGCAACAACAGTGCTGCAAGAAACTTGGCAAAAAGAACAAAGTAATCAGATAAACTGTTTCAAGGTGAGCAAATTCCTCAGTGAATTGGTCTGAATTTCAGCAAAACACATCTGCTTGAGGGTGCGAAAGGCGAGGAGTGGAGGGGGTCTCAAGGACTCAGAACAAAACCTTTCAAGCCATCATTTCGAAACTGCATTTGCACTCATCTGACTGTGATTCAGAAAGTAAAAATCAAGCCAGAAATTAACGAAACTTGTAATTTCTGTCCTTTTGCTCCACACACCAGTATTTGGGTTCTCATTGCCAAGAACAAGCCCGCACCAAGCCAGCTCTCCCGGGGACCAGCCCCACACCGATTTCCAATGACACCGGGTGGGGTCACTGGCACCCAGCAGGTGCCTGCCACCAAGGATGCTCCTGTACCAGGTCCCCCTCCCCAGCTCCCCCTGCCCAGCAGCAGCCCCAAGCCCTGACCCCCTCCTGCGGCTCAGGGGCTCACCAACCACCCCCTGTATGGAAACCCTGGTGTCAGCCCCACGACACCGGCAGGAGAAACATCTCCCCCAGGACAGAGCGTGAACTTGCAGCATCCCACCTGGGCACTCTCAGACGAGGAGAGCCAGGTGCTCCGCTCACACGCTGGAGATTTTTATTTTGTTTTATGAATGGAAAAGGCTTTCAGTCATTTCCCAGCTGGTGGCCCCGCTGGGAAGGGCCGACCGGGAGAGCCAGGCTCCACAAGCCCAGCAAGGCCCCGAGCCCCATGGCTGACCTGCCAGATGGCTGAGAGCAGGAAGGAGCTCGGCTCAGCTCAGCGCCAGCGGCACGGGCGGATTGTTTATCTACTGGTTCCTGTTTTTAGTTTTGTCTCTGTTTTCTTTCTTTGTTCTAAAATTGTGGTGCAATGGCGATACCTGGTCTGAATGACACAGGCTTGCTTTGAAGTAGGAACTGGTTCATTTTCTTAGCTAATAAAAGGACAGAGACCCCAGCCCCAAAGCAAGCTATGAGCACACCGACTCCCACATTTGCTTTTAAACTGAACAGGAGCAGAGATTGACTCTGGAGTTAACTGTGTGAAGGCACAGCCCTCCCAGACCCAGGGCTGTCAGCAGGGACACCTTTCCCAGGATGAAGCCACCAGCTCTGCATTCTGGGAGACCAGTCCAAGCGATGATGGATTTATCACCAGCACCTATTCAGGGGCTGAGGAGCCAATCTGCAAACTGAGATTCAAATTTTCATTGCAGGTTTATCCGAGGACAACACTGGAGCTGGCACAGGGCCTGCTGCTGCTGGGCACCCGCACCCACTTGGCAGAGCGTTCCCCAGTCCCAAGCACGAGGTGGACAGGAATGATGGCTTCACCAGGAGGTGGGTGCTAGCCAAGACGTCTCGCTCGTGTACCTGGTGGGCTCATTGCCAGGGTCCTTCTCTCACCGAGACAAACAGACATCAGTCCAAGAGGCAACCCACAGGCAGCTTGGGGATTTGATGCTCCTTGGTTTGGGGCCCCAGCAGGCCAAAAAAGCCCATCAGCCCTCAGAGACAGCAGCACTCCTGATGGACATGAGGCACCGACACAAGGAGGACACCCTTGCTTCCCCCTTGCTCCCATCACAGCACTGATGCCCTTGAGTAGGGCCAGCCAAATCCCCAAACCCAGGGGGGTCCAGAGGAGAGCTCGGAGCCCATTCGGTGCAACCTGGTATGGGACGAGGCCAAGTGCACCCCGCGCAGCAGCACCAATGGGTCACTGAAAGAACAAGCCCTCGCCAGCCCCAAGCCACAAGCACAGATGGGAGTGAGCTGTGCTCCAGCTGCAGCTCACGAGCACATGTCCTGCTGGGCCAGGCTACCAGAAGCTGTATTTTTAGCAAATCAGGACTGAGCCCCCAAAATGGCCTGTTTGCACTCCTTTCCATGCAGTCCCTGCCTGTCTCCAACAACTCTGACCTTGGCTTCAGCCTGCAGGTCTCCCAGCTCCATCCTGCACCCAGCGCCTGCCTTCAGCTCCCTCTCAGCCTCAGACTTGCCCCTTCCCATCGTCGTTTGCTCCATTTCTACCTCCGTGACCTTTTGTCACGGCCACCCACTGGAGCAGCCAAAATTGGGATGCTGCATCAGAGCCATGGGCAGAGGGCTGGGCAGAGCCTCCAACAGCACCCTGGCCCCAGCTCCCCCAGAACCAAAACCTTTGGGCATTATTCATCCCCCACAATTCCCTCAGCACCAGATTTGGACATTATTTAACACCCTTATTCTCAAACCACTACTTCGAGGAATGAAAAACGTGCTGCTAGCCACATAGTGATGGGAACAGAAGCGAATGGGGAAGGCAAAGTGACTTTGCCCAGGTGACACAGGAAGGCAGTGGCAGGACAAAAATGACACTGGTGTCCTGGCACCAACTTAAACCCAGTGCATTTCACCCTCTGAAAGCTGCTACAAAATGTGGCCACTGCTTTCATCCTGGGCTTTTCTCAGCTTTTCCACCCTCTTTTATCTACAGGACTTGCTGCTCAGGACACATGGAGGTGGTCACTTGGAGACAGTTTCTTGTTTACCAGAAGTGCCTAGATGGTCTTTTTTGAAAGTAATAATAATATATCGCAATGATGAATATGAATAATGTATTGTTTCAATATACAAAATAATAACATTGAAAATCAATACTACCACTAATAACGAAACAGCACACGTTCAGCAAAGCGAGGCCACTCTGCTTTGCTGGCACATGGCTCAGGGCAGACCTTTGGTTTTCCCCCTCAGTGCTCTCCGGCCAGCAGCAACTTATTCCCTTTCCATCTTACCTCCAGGGAAACCCTTTGTGGTTTCTTTGCTTTTAGCTTCCAAATGTTGTCTCAAAATTAGTAGGTCTCTGGTTTAGACAGAGTCATGTCTCACATCTGCCAGCTCCTGGGATGGACCCAGCACATCGATCCGGGCACCTCCTGGGAATTCTGTGTCTCCTTGAATAGGCTCCACTCCCTACATTTAATTGGGAAAGTGTAAATACCTGCCTAATTAGTTAGCCTTCAGCAGAAATTAGCAGGCAATTTGCCCCAGCAGCGGTGGGTCCCTTGGGCTGGGCAGATAAGCATCTACTTTTCTGGGAGGGCAACTCTCAAGTGGGTTGAGTGCAAATTGCTTTTGGTCACAGCTTTTTTTTTTTTTTTTTTTTTTTTTAACATTTTGCAGCTATTTCTGCCCTCCCCCTCAACTGTTTGCCTACAGAACTCCTTCCAGTAACTGCGCTTCTCTGCTTCTAAATGCTGCCATCATTTTCACAAGCACAAGCAGTGCTTGGCCCACATAACCCTAGGGCTTTGATTTTTGCATCGACCGAGGCAAAATCCATCCCACTTTGGGCCAAGTTAGCAGATGGCATTAGGAGAGCAGAACACACGTAGTGTCCGTGGCCGGGTTTGCCTACAGCCATCCCTGGTCCCCCCAGCGACGTGGATCCAGCAGCTGAGGGATGCAGCAAAGCCAGAGCTTCCCTCAAGGCAGCGATGCTGACAGCCCCGATAGGCTGCTCATGTCCATTGAAGCTGGCGTCCACCATGACTTTCAAAAACTGCCGAGCATCCTCCTCCCTTCAGAGCCTTTGAATATTTGCCTCCCGTTGGGCACCACGCAATAAAAGTTAACTCTGTGGTCACATTAGGAAGCCTGTGCTAAAAGCACTGACCTGCTCTCCACGAGCAGGAGCTTTGCAGCACTTCACCCCGCTGTTCCCAGCCAGCGACAGGGGATGCAATGTCCCCTAAAGGACCAGAAAGGTGAAACCAGCTGATGGGGCAGACCCCAATGTGGAACAGCCCAGGGGATGTGCTGAGCCTCCATCACTGTGGGTGATGCACAGGATCACCCTCCTCCAGAGATACCCTCCTCCTGGTCCCCAACACAAGCTCTGTGGCTGCACCAGCCTCTGCATATCCCAAATGTCCATTTGTAAATGGGACGAGAGCAACAGCAGCATCATGAGCATCCAGCAGCACCTGTAGGTGCCCCAGCTCTGGGCATCAGCAACCGAGACCCCAGCGCTTGCCTCGCTGCCAGACCGCTCAGCCCTCGAGCCGAGAAAAAGACAGTGTCTGGTGGTTACAAAAGGAACTGAAAGCCCGCAATAGAAACCAAGAGCCCCGGTGCCATGGCATGGCGAGTGACCTCTCCATGCCTCAGTCTCCTCCTCTGAATGCAGAGGCAAGGCCCCCGCCGCATCACGCCCTGATAGCCCGTGTGCAAAGCACCAGCAGATGGAGGTGGCAGCATCCCCTTCCATCCCCTTATTTTTAATTTCTGACGTAGCCTTCCCAATCCCATTTCTGACCCTGGCAGGTAAGACTGTCAAAACAGGCCATATCAAAAAGCATATTATATATATATATATATATATATATATAATTTCACAGATGTTATTTCTAACCCACAAGAACCACTTGCCTTAACCAAGATATCCTGCCATGGGCACCTCAGAAGCACAGCACCCAGATACCCATCCTCAAACCTCTCCAGCAGTAAAATCGACAATGCACAATCAGCAGCTCAGGCAGCAGCAAATCAGAGAAATTAAGCTGCACGTGAGAGGGACACGTTCTCAACAGCAGCACACGCAGGGGAGCTGCAGGTCTGACCGCTAGCACCAGAACTGCCTCAAAGCTGTTTTTTAAAATCCAAATTCCTAAGAAACAAAATAGAGAACTGCCTTGCCTAGACTATTGCAGCAGCCACTCAGCACTGTAAATCTAATTAATGAGCCAGGGAAAAAAAAAAAAAAAAAAAGTGTCATTCGTTTGCTAACTACTTCACCCAGGGATGCCAAATAGACAGATAAAGGATTTAGCTGGGGCCCTATTCCAGCCAAAGGAGCTGGGAACCTGGCAGGGATCGCAGAAGATTAGAGAAGGGTGAAAGGAAAAAAAGAGGAGGAAAAAAAAATCAAAATAGATTAGCACTTTCCAAATGCAAGCATGTAAATCAGCTTACGCTTTGTATAATGCCACCGTTGTGAGCGTCTGGCTGCGGGTCTGCTTACGGCACCGCGTCGCAGCACAGAAGTCCCGGCTGAGCCGCGTTTTATTTGGGCTCAGGAATCTCACGCCACCAACTCCCTCACAAAAACAGCGGTTTTGTTTTTACCAGCTTTGTAAATTCTCACAGGAAGCCAATTAGGGGAAACCTGGGAACAGAGGAAGATTCATAATTGCAATTAAGGCTTCAAAGCACTTATCCCAAGTGCGGCTG
This sequence comes from Heteronetta atricapilla, assembly GCA_011075105.1. Taxonomy (NCBI): domain Eukaryota; kingdom Metazoa; phylum Chordata; class Aves; order Anseriformes; family Anatidae; genus Heteronetta; species Heteronetta atricapilla. The sequence goes on from CM021748.1 coordinate 2,246,415, forward strand.
TTAAAATTAGAACCAGGGAAGAAAATACCTTTGAAACCTTGAGCTTTCAAACATCCCCAGGCTGGGCGTGCTTCTCACTCCGTAACAGCCATCCCCTGGCAGGCAGGACCTCACCCGAGGTGGATGCAGGCAGGACTGGCTCCAGGCTGCAACTCCCCTGCAGACACTTTCACGCATCTGCCTCCTGCCTTTAGGAAGAAAGCTCAGCCTGTACACGTGAAACCTTTCCCCACACCACCATTGAAAGCTTTGGTGTCAAAAGAAGCCTTTGCTCCATCTCCGTGATGTTCTCAACTCGTAGGACCTCTCCATTGCAGCATCCCCAGCAAGGACAGAACAGCTTGCAGATTAAGCTGCCTATGGGGATACCAGAGATTTGGGTTCAAATCTATCTGCTGCTGTCAAAGTGACCCAATGATTGGCCAACACTTACTCCTAAAACCATTACCCTTCATATTGTCATAAACAAAGACATCCTCTTAGAGGGTCAGCAGTTCCAGCAGTAAAGTGCGCACTGAGAAGGAATGGGTAAATAATCCAAAAAAACTGTTTAATTGAACTGCTCTGCCTATTTGCAAACCAAAACTCATGACAGCAGCTCAGCATAAACAGTGCTGTGTCTACACCAAGAACTGGGAAACCTGGCTCTGCAGAGACTCCTACAGCAGCACTTGCATGGACTTCTCTGTCACAATGGGTTGGAGGTGGCTCTGCTGGCTGTGCTTTGATTTTCAAGGACAAAAGCACCAGTTCAAGTTCAAACATCACCAGGGAGGTGCTCCACATGCTGGAGCTGACCCTTACCTCTCAGACAAAGCTGTAGTCTGGTCTGGGCTTGAGATTCACAACCCAACCAAGCAAGTGATAGGAGCTGAACCATGCCTTCTCAAAATAGCAACTCTGAAAAGGCAAAAACTGCAAGTACTCTGTGATCTGCCCTAATCCAATGTTCCAGCCCATAGCCTGGGCTCGACCATTTCAGCTTGGAGCCAAGCAGACCAGCCCTATGGGTAGCTCAGTCCTCCAGCAGCAGCTGATCAAGATCAGGGCTTTTTGCATGTTGATGATACTGGCAGGACTGTCCAGACACTTCTAACTGCAATTACAAACACATCCAGTATATACGTGGTCCATAATCTTGTATCTAGTCCAGTCCTTCTCTTAAAGAGAAGCTCAAGTAGGAAAAGCACAAGTTACGGGAATAACACATCCACACTAGGACAACCTGCAGCCTGGCACTGTCAGCAGTAGATTGTCCCCCTTCACATCCCTCAGCAGAAAAGGTGGTGACAGACCACAACATGGCCCTGAACATTCAGACTTGCTGGTCCAGCGTGCTCTTAGTAAGAAAAATGGTTGAGAAGAGCTGAGAGAAGAAAAAGTGACTCACCCAAGGTGTTAGGGCAGGCCCCTGGTAGACCTGGAAGAGACTACCAAGGTCCTGTACCAGCCGTGGTGCTGGACTCACAGCCAGTCCCTCTGCCTGCCCTGCTGGCCAGCAGGCACAGACACATCCCTAGTGATGGCACCTGATCTACAGACGGCACTCCCAGTGCACAGCTTTCCTTCCAGCCCCTCCTAACCCCAAATAGCCCAAGAACATCGTAATGCTCCAGTAGCAGGGCTGGGGTAAAGGATGCAAAGCCCACTCTCTCCTCTGCACGGACACAGGCTCTTCCTCCACCCAGCACCACAAAGCCCCTGGTGCTTCCATGGTGGTGGCACTCATGCCTGGCGTGGAGGACAACAGGTCCTCTGTGGCTCTACATGGACCAGGAACCCACAGCAGCACAGTGACTTACCCTGTCATCTTCAGCCATAGCACACCTCTAAACATGTCTGCTTTCCCCCATGAGTTCACACCAGCTTTCTCCTGATGGCCTCACACGCCCCACCAGCTGCCTTACGCCACGGCTGAATCATTCTCAAGGATTTTGTGGATGATGCTCGGGGACAACTGCAGGACCTGTCCTGTGGCCTTGGGAAGTCATTTGTGTATCTGGAAATGTATTAGCTTTACGTATTTTTTGCATAAGCTACTTTCCCTGTGGTGTTTTCTCCCTACCACTGAGCACGTAGGACCTAGTAATCAAATGAGGTCAAAGAAAATTCCAGCCAAAACCCCAGCAGCCTCAGTCCTTCCCCAGCAGCAGCTGCTGACATCCAAACGAGCATAGTCCGGGTGCGGATGTTCCCTGTCCCTCCTCCAGCAGCACAGGCAGAGGGAGTAACCCCATGGGACCAAGCGACGGGCTGTGAGCGGGGCTGACATCTAAGCCAGCCCAGCACAAGCAAGGACACGAACTTCCAGTCCCCAAGGGCAGAAGAACTGCTGGGAGCAGCTCTCCAGAGCAAAGGCTGTCGCGGCTGCAGCCCACCCGGCCCCCACCTCTCATTATGCACCGAGCAGACTTCCCGTCTGAAGAGGAAGCCGCAAGGCGTGCGGCTGAACCCCTCGGCACAAAAACATTCCCCTCCCTGCCGGCTGAAGCTCAGGGCTCACCCATCGAGATGGTTTCCAAGAGCAACCCACACTTCTGCATTTTCTGCAGAGATCTTCTTACTTCACCTTCCTGCGCGTGCTGGTGCCAAAAGGAGAAGTGCCCTGGCGCCGGGGGAAGTTGTGCCACCATTTCCTACTCTGGATGATGATTTCACTCTCCTGCCACATCCGAGAGCCACACGTGGCACCCGCCACACTGTGCCAGTGATCTGTGCGGCAGTTAACATGCAAAAACCTCTGTTTTGGGCCTGGCTGTTCCAGGAAGCCGAACAGAGGTTTTTAACAAAATATGAAAACAAAGACCACAGGCAAATGACCCAGCCAGAAGTAACCGCGCTGCCCCTTGGCACTCGCTAGGCTGGGGGATGCCAAGGCAGGTGTGTGGCTGGGCAGCGGGCAGGCTGGGCCCGGAACCACACGGGAAGGCCACAGCCCAGGTCCATGCACTGACACTCAGAGAGTGTCCAAAAGTGCAAAACTCCCCCAAAACTGTAGCACGCATGGCTTGGTTGGGCTCACACAATCCCCAAGAAAGAGACAAACCAACCACCACTGACAGACACCTGAAGGCAAGACTCTTGCCTCTGCTTATTTCCAGGGTTTCCACCCACTTGCTCAGCATAGGTGCCAAGGCCAGGATACACGCACACCTCCCACAAAGCTTAGGTCTTTCCTTTAATCTGGTCAGCAGATCCAGGGATCACTCCAACAGTTATGTGGAGAAGACTCATTACGGTCATAAGAATCTGGGGGTCAACAACAGAATCATCATCTTTAGAGGACAAAATTTCCGGTCTCCTTTCTCTGAAGGAGTTTGCTAAGCCCCAGCATCAGAAGCTTCCAACAGCACAGACAGAGAAGGCTTAACATATTCCCTGCTTTAAACTTACTGCTGTAACCTTATCACCAGAGAGGCACCTCTAGATATTTTTAGAGGTAATATCTGCTGGCACAGGAATTACAGTGCATTAATTAGCAGAGAGGCACATATTGACAGTCACAAGGTCACAAAGCACCATCCATAATTTACACTTCCTTGGGAGTTACTGAGAAAACAGGACATACAAGAGCCATCACAAGATCTCACGTCTTGAAGAGTTCTGAGCATAGAGGTTCACATTTCCCCAAAACAAACATTAGCAAATTTAATTTCTCAGATGGCCCAAATCCTCAAGGATTGCAAAACTCAATGGGGGCTCCTCGGCCATGTTGAGTCAGTCCCTAGAAAGAAATTCATGCGATTACAAGAACATAATGCAGCAGTCTGATATCTCAGGGAAAATAAATAAATAAATAAATAATAGGTGGTCAATATTTGCTCTCCCCAGGATAAACCACTATGGAAACATGTTTATTTCAGTACCCATTGCCACTCACGCTCCCCAACAGACATACACAGCCTTTTGGATGCCTAAGGTACCTTAAATCTGAGAGCTGGAGCCATCTCCTTTATGGCTAGTCAGGTCTAGAGGAAGTTTTACATTGATCAGTAATACAGATAGGCAGATTCACTTTCCTCAGCTATTTTGACTGTTCCTCAAGAAGTTTATAGCCTGACTCTACCCTCCCCACCCTCTCTTCTTCCCAGGCTTCCTCCACCAGGTAAAAGTTACTGGCAAGGAAGTGTTAAGAGTAACTCAAGCCGTGACCGGACCTCCTGCGCTTCCCCACTGCCTGCACTGAGACCATCAGCTACGATAACCAGCTGCAACCTCAGAGCATTGGACCAAGAAAAGGTATCACACAGGTTTCACCACCACTGGGCAGGACAACCCAGCTAGAAGAGTGGATTGAATAGGATAACTTGGTTCCCCTCCAAAAAAATCCCCATAGCACAGCTGCTACAAGAGACAGAGAACTGCTGTGGGATGCAAGACTGACCCAGTCAATACTCACCACCATCAAAACAGACAACTGTGCCATTATTTGTTCATAAAATGCTTGACCATGACAAGAATTCAGATGAAATTAAGCCATCCAGAGCTGGCTGATGGCCCGGTCAGGTCCAGAAGTGGTTTATTCCTATGCACAGCTGCTCAGTTAGACTCCCTTTCTGCCAGAGTGATTTCCACCTTCTTCTCTGAACACCAGCAGCCCTGCTGGCAGCCCCATAAAGGCTCTTACCAACACACTGAAGCACACAGTGAACGAAGAAAGCCAAGAATAATACCTTTATGAACCTGCTGCACACCCAACATATCAAGGCAAGGAAGACCAGCAAAAACTCTCGGTATCTTGTTTCTTCCATCAAGGTATTTAAGGCTGATGACTTCAGGATTACCATCCAGTCAAAAAACAACGGAATCCAAGGCACGAAGCAAGATAACTGAGGAAAATAAAAGAAAAAAACATTTGGTGACTTTGGAGAATCCACATCTACTATTTGCTCTATCATAAAGCTCTGAAGTGACACTGGGTCCACCCCAAGGGTAATATTCATCTCCTCCAATTTCACCTATACAAAAATAAGATGAATTTCTAAGCAGGCCAACATCTAGAGACAGCAAGAGCACCTGATGTAGATGTCAGCTCGTCTCATCTTGCCTCCATGGGCAGCCAGCAGACTAAGGTACATTAGAGGCCCACATTTTTAGGCAGGCATCCTTATGCAAGACTCCCATCCTTGTTCCCCAAAGCTGTTTCCCACATGCAAAGCAGGAATAACCACACTTCCTTCCTCACACAGCAGTTGCATGACCAAATGTTTCAGAGCCTGTAACAACCTCAGACAATGCAATAATGGGAACATGGAAATTGCAGTAGAGTCACTCAGTTTAGCTTTCACTTCTTTCACCCCCAAACTTGATTCATAACAAATAAAAGCAGAAGCCAACGCTTCTGCAAGTGACTTTGTCCACTCAAGACCTCCAGGCCTCCTCACCGGACTTCCACTGCAGGGCAGCCAGGTGTAAGCTCTGAGGAAGAGTGCCAGAGGCTAGACGGAGTAGCTCTCAATAAATTACTGACCTAAGAAAACTTTACAAGCATTACTTTCTGTCCACTTAATTTTCTGCTTTTACAGCAGAGACTTTTATTTCCACCTTGAAAGACTGACCTTGTGATTTAAAGCTGCTTGCAGTCCATTTAATGGAGCCAGTTCACCAATGAACAGCATTAGAATACTGATCATCCAGAAAACACAGACAAATAAGAACAAATAAATGCATAGTTATTTGGAGCACATGAAGGCTAGCAATAGATAGTCACAGACACCAAGAGGCTGCGTGCATGGCACAAGGCAGCATAGGTGTGGTTTCCACCCAAGGACACGTTAGCTTTCAGACAGAGCCACGAGACGCTGCTGAAGTCAGTAGCAGGAGGCCCATCAGCTGTGGCAGGGCCAGTCGGGGCCCTCCCTGTGGCTGTTTAAGAGATCTCAACTCTGCTGCAGCCAAGCCCTCATCCACCTCTCCCAGAGCGGTGGATGCAGACTGCTCCCCGACCCCCCAGGCTGACTGACACAAGCAGGGTCTGAACCCACGGCAGAGGAGCGAGGAAGGCTCCAGCACCTTGCCACCACAGGGGAGCACTGCCCTGCCGGGCTGTCACGGCACAAGGCTCACTCCTATTCTCAAGAGAGCAGTTCAGTCATTTTCTGAGTTATAAAAAGAAATGGCGGGGCTACCTTTTAAGTGTACAAAATGGAACCACAGCAAAATTTTAGTGATTTCAGTGTGAAACCACCATGTCTCCTGGTAATGAGCTTCTCATCAGTGTAACTGACTCCAGCTCCAGGGAGCTGCGCCTGGAGTTTATTTCCACTTCATGGAGCAGAAAAAGCCATCTCCTCCTAAGCCTTACCAGAGCTGGATGTGTGCTGAGTTCGCAGGCAGGCTCAGCTAGCTGCTACACCAGGACACACCCAGAGGAACATGCTAGTAGTGAGAAAGTCACAGCAGACACCCAAAACCTGAACGTAAACTAACAGCCTCAGAGGTGGCAGGGCTGAAGGCACTGCCAGCAGCTTCTGGGCAATTCTCAGCTAGTTAGGAGAAGTAAGATGATCATAGAAGCAAGTACACGCTGGTTTCCCAGCATCACTACCACCTTCCCCATCAGCAGTGCTGGCAGCAAGCGAAGACACGGGGTGGAAATAAAGGAGAGCCCTTTTCCAGCCCTGGGGTCTCGGAAGAGCTGATGGGAGGCACAAGAACAGCAGCCACAGATGTGGGTGCCAATTTCTGCCCTCTGAGCATCTTCAGTTTGCAGTGGTGGCACAGCACTCAACCTCCTTAACACTGGACACCAAGCCCACCAGCAGTAGCTTTTAGGAAGCCAAGGGACCTCCCAGAGACAGAATTCAACAGTAATTGAGAGAGGACTGCAGCATTTCACACCGACTTTGCATCTTGACTAGGGCTCAGACCAGTCATTTGGAGGTTTGTTGCTTCCATGTTCAGGCCTGCACTTGAGAGCAACTATGCGTTTCCTTCAGAAACAGAAATAGCCTGAGATGTGTGGCAGACTTGTACATGCAGAAAACACTCACAAATTATCCTGGGACTTTCGGTAAGCAAGCAATTCCCTCACTGCAAAGTTAGCGATGTGAACTGGGCATGGAGACCAGAGCCCCATCAGGCCCTGACTCCAGCAGTAATGCTGACGGGAAACTGAAACCACAAAAGTGAGGCAGTGTCCAGTGCAGAATTGTCTGCAGATCTCCCTACCAACTATTCTGCAAATTGAGACTTCCTCTTGGCTTATTTTTAAATTGTTCTTTTTTGCAATTACCACTTTTCAAGACAGGCTCTCATGCATTCTTCATAAACAGATAACGGGGAATTCCACTTGTTACCCCTTTGAAGACATGATGTATTTTGATGCCGAAAAATAAGAATCTCTAAATTAGTCCCACCTAGCCTTCACCGAGAAGAACAGTTGTGATGGTGCCTTCCCCCTTTCTCCTAAAAGACATTTCTCTTTATGCAACCTCAGTGACTCACCGCGGGTCCTTTCAATCAGAGAAGTTCTTAACACTGGCAAGACGCTGCCTTCACCTCCAGCTCGAACCATGGGCTGCACCCTTCATCTCCATATTCCATTATTTTCAGCTCCTGTAAGTGTGCTCTTGAACTGCTTGAGTCTCAAGCTTTTGGAAAGTGAGAGGCGTGGGGAGCAATGTGTCTCCCTGCTGTTCTTTGAATTAGGTCTATTACTTCTTGCAGTGATTTCTGAAGGAAACTGCAGAAGTCCCGCTCCTGGAGATGCTGAAAGACAAGCTTCAAATTGCAGGACAGGGAGAAAACGCCCTGCTGGGAGCGGAAAATGGGATAAATACAATCACAAAAAAAGGCTGCTGTAAAGGGGAGGAGAATTATCTGTGCCCATGCCCTTGAGGGCAGAAAAAGCAGCAGCAGACTTGAATCAAGTGACATGAGCAGAGTGGTCCCTGCCCGAGGCCAGGGAGAGACCCCCAGTGGCCCTGCCAGTCCGGCAGCCTTCCATCCCCATCGCCTTTTCAATCCTCCTGCCTCTAGGCAGCTGAGGACCCAGAAGTCTGTGGATTTTCTTGGATTTCACCATTGTAAAGTACATCTCAACACCAAAAAATAGCTTCCTAAAAATCATTTAAAAATCCAGCCTTACCCTATGCTTCCTTTTATCTCTTCTGTCAACAATTTCCTCACCTTCCAAAACATCAGACCAAGGCCAGCGGGTGTCAGCACCTCAAGCTTCTCCCTCAGAGGCCAAGCTGACCTCTCCTCTCACACGTGCTGGTGATAGCAGCTCTGCCACCCATGGCACCTGCACCTCCCTGGCACCTGAACACTGCTCTCAGCCAGCCTCTGCCGGGCACAGATGGCTGGCCCAGGGCATCAGCAACCTCAGCCCCATCCACGACCACTCAGAGGACTGCGTGGGCTTGGCAAAACTCAGCTGGGTTAAGAGAAGCCTCTTCTTCTCATTAAAAATCAGCAGAAATGACACACATCTGATCTGAGTAAGAAAAGGCCAGTTAGACATACTCACTCCTCAGAGAGGAAACGTGCTTGTTCCTGGCATCGATTATGAAAACCCCTCACCACATGATGCAAGAGTTAATTTTAGTTCCTATCACCCCTTATCCCGACAGCGAAGGCTGAAGTTTCATTCAACACCGCAGCCGATTACAAGCTCGGTGCCAAGCGAAGCCCCAGGATGATTTAGGCTGGAGACAGTGATGGTCTTTGGCACAGCCCGGCCGGGGCAGAGCACCAGGGCTGCTCTGTGGGGATGTGGAAGGTGCGAGAGCCATGTCTGTGTGTCACAGGAGACAACTGAGGGAGGGAAAAATTCAGTAAATGCAGAATTTAGAAGAAAAAGGTGCTTCCCACGGAAAAAAAAAAAAAAAAAAGTGGTGGCCCAAGCTGCCCTTGCCAAGAAGAAAGGGAAGGACATGACTGAGAGCATCAAGTGGTTCCTCCTGACGCTCGCTGGTGTGGCTGCAAGCCGATGGGACAATGCAACAGGTCCCTTTGGGAGGGTTCTGGTGGCCACTCACATGGGGCCGAGGGGACAAGACTCCAGGTGCTCCCATACCGAGCAAAGATACCCTCCCAAAAACATGCAACCATGTCTCCAGCCTAGGAGGGAGCCTGGTGCCAGCTACCTCTGGGCATGAGCCTCATCCCCACATGTCCCATGGGCTGCCTTGAGCCATCGCTGGGCATGTGGGGCTTCTTCAGGCATGACCCTTGCTGAAAACAAATACTTGTACTGTGGAAGGTTACGTGTGGGTGCACTATCACATTTAGAATAGCATCAAACAAGTGGAAACAGCATTACCGCCTTATCACAAAAAATCACCATTCGTTGTTCCACTGACTCGGGACTTCTGCCTCTCCAAACTCTTCCTAAGACTTCTTGTCCACCCCCAAAAAACTGTCACATTACTCTGCTACACTGGCTCAGTATTTCTGGGGGTTTCCTTTTGTGTCCTTTCTAATATTCCAAAAGCATCTTTATCCCCAGTCAGGCCCAGGACCGTCCCCATTCCCCAGCTGAGCAGCACGTAGCCCACACATCCAGGAGTCCCCCATGGTGGAGACCCCAACCTCTGCCCCACGCTGCCTTCCCCCTGTGCCACAGCGAGGGCCGATGCTAATTTCTTCAGCCTATTTGGAAAAACAAGTTTACACGTGAGATTTCAATTGGCTCCCTCTCTGCTTAACTACTCCAGCTGTGAAACAAAGCAAGTGAGAGACAAAGCACTACACACAAGCAGCGTGACCATTTCAGAGGGCTTTTTGTGAGCTTTAAAGCCAAGCCCACTAAATAGATTAACTTACAGCATAAACAAGCAAGTAAATCTTTCCCCCAAGGCCCTGTGTATCCAAAGGAAGCTTTAGAAGTTACTTCCTGCCATTGTGGAGGCCCTGCTGGGAACTCGGGAGCCTTTTCAGTCCCTGGCTTGGTTGCCCAAAAACTTCAGATTCGCTTCCAGCACCGCTGGCTGCAGCTCCACAAAAGACAGATGATGGCGAGGACGGCTTTGGCCCTTCCCCACCACCCTGGGGCAGTGAGGCAGTGACTGACACCCACTTCCAAAGCTCACGGAGAGGTCTGAGCCCCACTTTGACCAGAGGAACCACCAGTACAACTGCAGCACCATCACGGTCATGAGAAGGAAGGGAATCTCCAGGTGAGGATAGACCATGGAGGGCTGGGTGTCCAGCCGACAGCAGGATGCCAGCCCCACCATGCTGTTCAGCCCCGAGCATCTTCAAGCACCTCAGAGCACTGAAATACCACAGCAGCTTTGGCGTTTGCCATTGTAGAGCCTTGTGCTCACCTCTGGGAAGAAGCAGGTCCAAGCTGTGCTGGAAGGCACCACAGCACCCCAGATGTACCAAACCCTGAAGGTCTGGAGAAGGAAGGGCTGCACAAAGGGAAGGCACTGGGACCAGAGTGCTTGGGGCAGTCCCGCAGTGGTGGGTGAGCTCCAAGACCCTGAGCTCTCCTTCGCTGAGAGCAGAACCCCGAGCTGGACCGTCCTTTTGTCTGGCCTAGTATGGCCACCAGAGCAACGTCTTCACCAGCCCAAAAAGCCACAGAGAAGACAAGCCAAGAGGAATCCTCTTCTCCACATGAAGGTCCTACCCACCACTCTGTATCCCTTCTCCCTGGCTCACTGACTGTATTTGAAGGTGACATGCCACCACAAAGAGCACAGAGCACCCCTTCCATCCCCAAATCACCTCCAGCCACGTAGGCACAGCCCTGACCAGCTCCCATGTGCAGGACAAGTCACCAAATCCTCCCAGTGACACACCACTGGAGCAAAGCATGCACGAACTCGAGCAGCAAACGCATCCTGAATGCCTTCCAACCCTTGGTTCCTCCCAGGATGGGTGGTGGCATCACAGGGCCCTTGTGCCGGCTCTTCACAAGAAGCCAAGCTCCTGGGAAGTGGTCTGATGGAGACTCATAAGCACAGTTTCCACAGAGCCAAAGGCTTCCCCCTTCACCCTACAGCATCGTTCTACAGCTGGTGGTAGTGTCCTGGGTGGAGACACCCGGTGGGAGGATGTCGAACATCCGACAGTGCCCAGTGCTGTGAGCCAGCAGCTCAGGGGCCACCACAAACAAGGTTCCAAGGCTCCAGGCGTGCTGCATGCCCAGCAAACATGGACTTAGACCCATGCAGCCACTTCTTGACTCTGCCCAAGTTCGCTAAAGGATCAAACACTCCCCAGCATTCAAACCAGATCAGCCCGAGAGTAATTTGCATCTAAAGAGCAGTCCTCTGGGGACTTCAGGGTGGATTGCAATTCAGCTAATTGATCCAGGGAGGCAAACCTCAAGCAGAAGCCCCCCGAGATGAGCAGGACTTACAGCCATGGCCAAGGAGCAGCAGCGGGGTCACCCAGGGCTGGGTCTGCAGGGCTGGAGACCGCTCGGTCACACACCAAGCACCCACACCCGAGCACCACCGTAACCGGTGCATACGCACAGCCACGTGCATGCACCGATTTGCAAGGTTTATCAACACAAAGACACCAAGAATGAAGAAACATTTGTGAAGTTTCACATGTACAGATTGTCAGAAACAATGAGAAAAGGGAAATGCCACCTGAAAGGACGAGAGCTTGTTTGCAGAGAAGCCTCTGAGCCAAAGGTTTAAATAGACACAGCACTGGGGGAAGCAGCTGAAAAGGGAAGCATTTCATCCTAATTTGAGACCAAAAAACAAAAAAAAAATAGTAGGCCTTTGTGGAAGGGATGAAAAACACTTTTGCAAGTTCAAGACAACACCGTAACACCGTTCTTCCTAAGCGTGCACACACCAGATGTACACCCATGTGCTGCGTTTGAACATTAACATGGCTTTAGGATGAATATTTTAAATGCCTTGAAGTTACAGCCCCAAACCCTCCGACACAAGATAAAAAGGGAGACAGATTCCCTATCGCAGCACTGCTAAGGACAGTCACAAGATCAGGCTCAAAGCTGACATCATGACCGCGGGGGGACAATGCTCCAGCACGCCCTGCATTCCCAGGCGCCCTCGTCACATGAGCTGCTCACTTCTGCTTACAGCCACCCAAAATGAGGACCAGCAGCATTTCAGGAGCTGCTCTCACCCCAAGCACTACGGGAATTTTAAGCAAAGTAACGAAGCATTTGAGGGAAAACCAAGCCCCATTCCCATCGAGCAGGGCACGGTTCCCAGCAGCGTGGTGTCATTAAGAACTGTCACAGCCCCACGGGACAGCGTCACCCAGCCAGGTAGCGTTTTCTAATTCCGCTTTTAACTCAGCAGCAGGGTTGTGCTCACATCTGTCGGCCGAAACCATCTGCAGCACTTTTCACTGCCCGGCACAGCTGGGAGGCAGCGTTGGAGCCTGCTCCAGCACCGGGGGCTCGCCCGGCCCCGTTACGGGAAGGGCACAGCGCAGGTGGGGGCGCTGAACCACGCAGCTGTCCCGGGCAGGATCTGGCCACTGGGCTCTTTCTTACCAGCAGGAGACTGGAACCTGGGCAAACCCTCAGATGGGGCAGGTTAGATACAGCAATCACACTTGAGAGGGAAGCACATCTGAGCCAAAAACAGGCAAGCCTCGGACATGAAACCCCACCAAATGCCCGCAGCGTCGCACTGCCTTCGTGCCCCTCGGAGCCAGCTCTCCTCCTGCTGCCTTCTGCAAAGGCAGCCGAGCATCTCCGCCTCCTGCAGCACGGCCGGGCCGCAGCAAGGGAGCAGATCACCCGACCACAAACCAAGGTGGCTTTTTTTTCCTTTTCCTTCAATGGCAGGGCTTGAAATCAGAGATGAACGAGTCTGAAGGAGCTCACGCCTGTCCACTCATGTATTCCAGATGCACACGCTATAATCACGACTTGCCAAACAGGATACGAGCCGTAAGAAAATAAAGCATTTTATCTACAAGCTTTTCCAAGAGGGTATTAGAAACAATGGAGAGGAAATACAAAATTAACACTAGAGAAGAGCAATTGGCAGTACCCCTCGTGAGCCTGTTCTTCATTACAAGGCTGCCTATTCAGTAGCTTTCATTAGGAAAATCGCATCTCAGAGCCATTCCTGACAGTGTCCCTATTTCCTAATTAAGCTTCGCCAAAGAGCCGCGTCTTTTCGTTACCGCATGGCGCACAATCACAACAATTACCATTTCATCGCGCTCTGGCTGCTGAAAACCCTGCAATTAACGCATCTGAGGAGTCATACAGACGTGTCACTGGGGAGACAAGTTCTCACGTTGTGTTAATTGGTGGCCAAAGATGAAATCATAAGGAAGGGAACACTGGGTTTTGGGGGGTTTCAGTCCCCGTGCTGAGAAAGGCACTGAGCTTCTCCCCAGGCTCCCACCCAGGCGGGTGGAGAGGGCTTGGTGCCAGCGCGGGTGCTGGTGGAGGGTCCTGCCCACACCCTCGTGTGCATCGTGCCCATGGCATGTTGGCTGCACGACTGGCTGTGCCTTCAGGAGAGCAAACTGCCCCATTTGGATGCACACAACATAGGATGGACACAGTCCTGGGTGGTTTCTGGAGACCTCCAGAGATGGCTTTGGGTGGGTGGGCACCTTGCAATGAAAAGTCTGGCAATGGAGAGGGGACAAAGGTGACCCCACACCACCTCTAGCCATGCCAGGAGTCCCGCAATACTGAGCCTCTTAGGAAAGCAGAAGAAGAGAGAAAGAGCATGAGCAGCAGAACCTGGGTCGCATTCACAGGTCACATCTTCCTCCTCGGCAGTCAGGAGCGCCATTTCCAGCCCCAAACACCTCCCCGTCAGGTGAGCATGGCTGCAAAGCTGCAGCAAGGGAAGAAGCGTTGGGCTGGGATGCCATGCCTATGGGGGACACACTTTCCATAGGGAACTTGCCCTTACTTACTGCCCAGTACAAGTTCAAAGCAGAGACAAGAGAGGAGTTTAGAAGCAGCAGAATACTCTCCTCACTCAAAAACCTTCTTGGGGCACTCACCTGAGCAGCTCTCCCCCAGCAAATTCATGCACATTTTCCACTTGCAAAATAATAATGCAAAAACAGGCAGCCCAGAACTTGGAACGGCTCAGTGGTCACCCAAAAAGAGAAGTTGAAACTGCCTCAGGTGAGCTATGGCATGACAAGCCTGCAGCAGTCCCTGCATCATTACACAGGTGTCACTGCCCGGTCCCCATCACGGCTGGAGCATCGTGCTGTCGGCAAAGCCACCGCCGCATCCCTCAGCCCTGAGGGCCACCACAACATGGGCAGCATGCTCTGCTGGGGCAGCGTACAGTACTTCTCTCTGATGCTTTTATCTGGATTCAGTTCTTCTTTCTCGGTACAAAACTCACATCTTGATTTTCACGTTCAGCAAAAGGCACAAGGTGACAGTTTTGGTTTGCTTTTCCCCAAACTGGGGTGCCCCGATCTGCAGGGGGAGGGGTGAAGGGTCTGGCCAGCTGCACCATCCTACAGCACCAGAGCCTGCAGCACTGAAGAGCCCCTACCTCAAACCCAGCCACCCTGCCACGACAGCTTCTCCCTCTGCAAATCACCTCCAGCACTTCAGCTGTCCCCTTTCCTCCTGCCCCTATCAGGCTGTGGAGCCGCAGGAGAGCGCTGGCGGTGCAGCGTGGAGCAGCGAGCATCCACATTGCCTGTCAGCAGGACCACTGCACGAGGCTAAAGCGGCCCTGGACCATGCACACCTCCAGCTCGCAGTGCTGCAAACAGTGCTTTGCACTGCCCGGACTCCTGCAGGGCATCCTCCAGCCCAGCTCCAGAGGATGCACCCTGGCCGTCGACCTCCAACCTCCTGCAGTCACTGTAACCGAGGGATGCAACAGCTGCAACCGCTGCTGCTAGGCTCTCGCCCTTTATACTCTCATCTTTCTAGGTTTAAGCTCTAATCTGAGCAACACCCTCAGTTCCAAAACACTTTGCAATTGTGTTGTGGAAACAATTTGCAACTCCATCCAATTTTTTTGCTATGAGCATGAAACAGCCAAACACAGACCCATTCCCAGCACACACGCACACAAAAACCAAAGCACTGACATCCTGCACATCTCTGGAGTCTGCAGCCTCTGCATCTAACCAAGATTTAGAAAATTACTACACATCGAAAACCTAAATAAATTGCAGCTGCTTAGCCTGAGCCCCTTCAACAACAGGATAAGCAGCACCAGCCTGCAGCTGCCTGAGCATGTTTTCGCTGCATTCAGAGTAGCAACATCAGCACCGAAAACAAGCTACTAGCAAAGCTAACGGGTGCTGGGGTAACAGTGAGATTTTAATAAACATGAAAACAAAGGTCTGAAATCTCTTTTCTCCTGCTTTCGTTAGTGATTTGAGTCAGCCTGGCCTTTTCCTCCCCTAGGGCTTGCACCATCCAAAGCAGCTAAACATCTTTTTGTGGAGGTTGCTGCAGAAGTGAGCAGAGCAGGAGGCCAGGCTGGATCCGTGCGCCCCCTGGTCAGTGCTGGCCACTAAACGGGGGCCGCTAGTGGCACCGCAAGGCCCCGGAAACACCCGACCAAAATGCTCCTTCCTGGGCACGAGCATCGGCACAGCCTGGTGTGCAACGCAGCACGAGGACATCTCAGGGCTGGCGCGTGTCCGGACACCAGTGCCGGAGGGATGACATGCTGCTGGGCTTGTCACATCCCAAACCACATCCTGTTGCCACAGCAAAGCCCAGCCAGGGTCACATCTTTGCCCCGCTGGGCTGTGGGGACGCTGGGGTCCCGAGGGTGGGAGGAGCAGCAAGTGATCCAAGGGCCCTGGGTCCCTCCAGCCTGGCAGGGGGAGGTCCCGGTGACAGCAGGTGACTCACTGCCACCCCCGCCAGAGACTCTGCCAAAACTCCAGCCGGGTGCCGGAGAGCCCCCGGGATTTCCCGGGGACCCATGCACTGTGGGGTGGTCCCTGGGGGCCGAGCTCCACACCTGGGCCCCAGGCAGCAGCCATGTGGGGTAGCAGGAGAAAAACAAGAGCACGCAGTCCAGAAATGAGTCACGGCAGTGGGGCCCCGTCCCCAACAGCAGGCACAAGACGCTGCTCCTGGCCACGGAGCCCCCCAGGCTGCCAAGGGAGTCAGGTGGAGACAGGGTGGGGGGTGTGCCCTTCCCAGGCTGCAAAGGGACCCCCCACCCTGGGCCATAGGGTGACCCCCACCAACGGGTGCGGGGTCCTCCCTGGGGTTGCAGGGACCCCAGGGAACCCCCCTGCGGGGTCAGCCACAGGGGCTGCCCCAGGGCACACACACCGCTCCCAGCTGAAGGGGGATCTCCAGTTCCACGAGGGATCATTGCCCCCACGCGGTTATTTGGGCACCCCACTTAGAAGCCCCCTCAGCCCCCCCCATATCACACGCCCCGCTCCTCTCCCCCAGTGCCCACCGGCCCCTCGATTACACGGACACCCCCGTTACAAGTACCCCCTCCGGAGCCCCCAGGCGGACAGAGCCCCCGCTTACACCGACACCCCCCCACCCCCGGGGGGCTGCAGCGCCCCCGCTCCCGGCCCCGGGGGTCCCCACCTGGAGGGCGGCTGCCGCCGGCGCTCGCTGCCCATCCTCGGCGCGCCCCGCCGGGTCCCCGCCGGGCTCCGCTGCGCTCCCCGCGGGCGGCACCGGCGGCACCGGGCGGGCG
>CM021748.1:2263397-2276235 GCA_011075105.1 Heteronetta atricapilla
CACCCCTCCATCCACCTGTCTGTCCATCCCTCCATCCATCCACCTATCCATTCACCCATCCATCCATCCCTCCCTCCCTTCATCCACCCGTCCTTCCATCTCTCTATCCCTCCACCCACCCACCTACCTACTCCTCCCTCTGTCCCCCCCACTGCTTTCTCTTCCATTCCTCTGTTCTTCTGTTCATCAGCCCCCCCTTCATAACCTTCTCTTTCCTTTCTATCTTCCATCTATCCATCCCTTCACCCATCTGTCATTCTGACACCTCATTCTTCCATCCATCCACCCACCAAACCATCCAGCCATTCATCCATCTCCCCTTGCCTCCATCAGCTCCTTTCTCTCCCTCCAGCCATCCACTTCCCCATCCCTCGCTATCCATCCTTCCCTCCATCCCTCCCTACAGCCATCCCTCCATCCACCTCTCTGCTGCCCCATCCCTCCCCCCACCACTCCCCCACCCGTGTGACCCTGTTCTCCTTCCCTCCCTGCTCATCCCCTTTTCCCTGCTGGAGAAGCCCTTGGCACCTCCCCAGCAGCGTGAGGCCAACCACGGCCGGGCTGGGTGACACCAGGCTGGGGACATGCTGCTGCTTCCTGCTCTGGTGGCACCTGGAAATGGCCTTTCCTTGGTGCCCTCAAGGGAGTTCCAAAGAAAGGCCCCTTGCCAGCATCGACCACAGGCAATGCTCTCCCCCGATGTCTTTCCGACGGTGCAACTGCTGCACGGGGCCGGATCCTGCCCAGCTGATGTTGTGGGCAGCAGCAAGGATCCAGCTCTAGGTTTCTTTGCGGGTTTTCGTTTTTCAGAAGAGAGTGACCGCTGCTGCGGATGCTCTGAGACTTGAAAACCGCTCGGGCGCTGAAATAGATGTGGGTTTCACAGTGAGATTCCAGTGAATTTTAAAAAAGCAACCAGAGTCAGGGCCGAAATCCCCCCGAAGTGCTGATCCCCAGTACAACTGCCCACGGCACGCATTGCGTGGGACGCCGCGCTCAGAGCCCCCGAGGCCCCCGCGCCCTGCAGCACCCTGGGGCTCGCACCAGGTGAAACCTTGCGGTGAGGGGACGGAGCTCGGCCTTCTCCAGCTGAGCTGCCCCGGCGATTCAGAAGAAATTCAGCAAAAATAACAGAGAGGGGAAAGTCTGGTGTCTGTCACGGTGCCATCTGCCTCGCAAAGCACAGCTCCCAGGTGGAGCAGGCGGAGGTGGGAGCGGCACAGCACCCCGCACTGCTGCCTCTGCGAGGCCGGGGCTGGGAAGGGCGGCAGTGGGGTGGGGAAAGGCTGCTGGGCACCAGCCTGGCTTCGGTTTTGGGGATGCCAATCTGATGTCTGGCATTCCTTCTGCTCCAATCCCACCTCCACATTTCGTCCCCAGCCCTTCATGCTTATCTCCAAGCCAGAGCAACTGGGATGTCCAAAGGCTAGATCAGCAGAGACCACACTGCTCAGGCTGTTAGAGCCGCCACGCGTCCCCCCCGTCCCTCCGGATCCCACCCCATGCACTGTGCATGCTGTCATCGGCTTGTTTTGCTCCTCGGGGCACGCGGCAGGAGGAAGTTGCCAAACCTGGTGACTCTGGGGGCTCGTGCCGGGCGGAAGGAAGCGGAGCAGCGCAGGGAGGTGCCGTGCCCTGCCCGTGCTGCAGTGCGCAGTGACAAGGATGACAAACAGCAGCGTGGTGGCCACGGGGCTGGAGCAGCCACCCTGGGGAAGGGGCCCCAGAGTAAAGGTGCCTACAAGGGACCTGAGTGTTGAGCTCATCCTTATCACTGAGTTTTTCTAATTTGAGGTCAGGAGACCCTGGGGACACCTGTGCAATGCTCCAGGGTGATCTCAAGTGAATTTTCAGGTCCTCACAGGGAGCAGAGAGGCAGCCCCAAGCCTCTCCTCACGTGGGTCCACAGCAGGGTTGCACTCAGGGTGCCTGCAGTCACACTGGCTGCAATGCCAAAGCTCCAGAGCACATTGGTGCCACCAGCACAGTGTCACCAGCTGGGCACACCTCAGCCACTGTCACCCAGCCCCACAGCTCTGTCCCCTGCCCTTGAGCTGCCCACTGCTCCAGAGACCCAGCTCAGGAGGGGGAGGCTGAGGCTGTGCTCCGACACCAATAGCTCGAGATGTGGGTTCTCGGTACCACAATGAGTTCCAGCGAAGGCACCCGAAAAGCCCCCACCCATGCAAATCAATTCGGGGAGCAGAGATCTGGTGTTCACACCCGTGTCTCCAGGTGGACATCACGCTGCTGCCTGGCTGCCGCCTGGGGACCCGGCCATCTCTCCACTTCCAGCTGTGCAGAGGACACCACCTCTGTTCCAAAGGATGCTCAAGAGCAGATACAGGACTCAAAGATAAAAGTATTTAGGCTTAAGCTTTCCACAGGTGACTCCAAAGCAACTCATGGAAACTCCTGGCTGGAGCAGGACACTTCCTTCAGCAGAGCAATTGCCGCACAAAACCCCTTTGGTGACAGAAAGCGATTTCCATAGCAAACACTTCTAAGCAAATCAGGTTTCCGACGCATGCAAAGGGGTGGCGTGAGGGGTGGCGGGCTGTAAACACTCCCCACGAGAGCCCCCAGTCAGTCTGCTTCCATCAGATCCTGTCTCATTTCCAGCAACATGAATTCACAAACCCAAATCTCCTTTTCCCAGCTTCTAGTTTCATCCCTCGTCCTCCAAACCAGCCCTGAGACACCACCTGCCTGCTCAAACTGGGCTCACCCATGGCTGGCAGGCGTGCTTGGAAATTTGGCTCTTCATCCCACCCCTCTCTGCCCGACACACTTCTAGCAGGCACGCACGTGCTTCCCTGAATCAACCACACGCTGCTGGGTCAGGCTGAGCCGCGGGGAGCACCTCCAGACCAGTGTGAGAAATTCCTGGAAGGCAGTTTTTCTGTCTCAAATACTGCAGTATCGGTTTCTGCTTAGACTACTGTAGTTACAGGCCACATCGAAGCATATTTATTCTCGATGGCTGCCAGTCAGAGGAGTTAGTTCACTTGGGAATGTCCTGTTGATAAAAATGCTTCAACTCTAGGTGGAAAAAGAGCTTGTGGGGAAAGACCCCTGCTGAGCTTTTTGTTGGGGCACTGACCAACTGTTCCCCATCTCCACTTCTGCAGCAAGACCAGGAGAGGTTTCAACATGAAGTTACAAACCAAGCAATTAATGACACTCGCTGCAATTGCCTCTTTTCAAAGATGATTTTTTTCTTGTGCCCACGTGCCCCTGTGTGCCCCCACCCCACAGCAGTGGCTCCCATTTGCCCAGCAGATGCCAACGTGGGGACCTCAGGGACAGGGAGCGCTGTGGGCGCGGTGACAGCTGTGGGTGGCTTGAGCCAGAGCCGCAGCAGGCAGAGGGGAGGAATTTCCTTCCACAGCCCCCATCTCCCCAGGGATTTGCCCCCCATCACACGGACGCATCACCCAGCTCGTCCACATCCCAGCGGAGGGGTTCCTGTGTCTCAGCAAGGGGGGAGCAGCAGGCTCAGGAGCTGGGAATTGCCCAAACATCCCACACAGGATTCCCCCTTCCTGCAGCAGCTTTCCACTGGGTTTTTGCATGCCTGTGTCCCTGGCCCCGTTGGCCCTTTGCAGGAAGCCCGGTGGAATGTCCCCTCGCCCCGGACAGCACCTCCGCAGACAGAAACTCTCCCCGCGCAGGCTGTGCTCTCCCTTCACCACCTCAAATTCCCCCATGCTGGCTCCAATCTGTCAGGAAGCCTCACCCCCACCCAAAATCCACCCCAGCCCAGTGCAGGAGGCACTGGCACATTGTCCATGCATGGGTCACACCAGCACAGAAACTGTGCTGGAGCCTGCTGGCGGCTCCTGGGCTGCAGCAGGGCAGGACTCAGCTGAACATTAGCCAGGGACCAACCAGGACAGGGAGCAAAGCCAACTATGGGATGGGATGTCCCCTCAGCCAGAGAGGTGCTGAGGAGCCCTTGATGGATTCAGGCCCAGCCACATGCTGGAAATGCAAAAATTTATCTCCAAAAAAGGCCACAAAGTCGTCAGCTCCAGACATGGCCCAATGGCTGCAAGCTGCAGCCAGCACATCTCCCGAGGCTGTGTCCACATCTCCTTAGGACATGTTCACATCTCTCAGAGTTGTGCTCTCATCTCCCAGGGATGTGCTCACATCTCACAGAGATGCACCCAGTGCTGCTCTGCTCGTGGCTACAGAGGCTCTCGGTGCACTCGTTGTTTCCTTCTCTGCCTGTTCCCATAATGACGGAGCCCCACAGCCCCAGCTCAGCACCCCAGGCCTCTGCCTGCTGCCTGCACAGCTTCAGAGGGAAGGGGAAGCAGGATCCAGCAAAAAGGGAACCTGCTTTTTCTTGTTGGTTCCTCCCATGACTTGTGTTTTTCATTTCTCTGGTGCAATTTAAAGGATACTGAAAGATTGCTCAACACCACCTGAATCTGACCCTTGAGAAACGAAAATGGGCCATAGGCTTCGGTGGCGGCAGACCTGACCCCAGACCTTCCCCTTCTGCCTTCCACACAGGAGGTGAAAACATGACCTTAAATGACCTGAACCTGAGAAGAGCTGAAGGTTTGGCGCTGGGGGTGGACGGCTGCAGAGCAACCCTCAGCATTCACACCTCCCACTCAGACTTTGTCTGACCTGCGCTCTCCTGCCCTGTGCAGGTGGATTTAGCCTGCTACGTCAGGGTGTGGGGTGCCTGGAGCAACCCCCTGCTAAACCCTGGCTCCCTTCCACCCCAAGTCTCTTCTTCTGCAGAGAAGGTCTGATCCTGGCCCTCCTGCAGCTCCCGGGACCATTTCCATTCCAGTCTCTGGCCTCAGCACACCCAAAGCCACCTGGGTGCTTGCTGGAAGCCCTCCATGCTTGTCACCGGGAGAAGGAAGACCGGGGGAAGCACCTGGGTAGGAGTCTGATGCAGCAAATCAAACATCTTCCCCACTGTGATATTAGCAATCGCATGGGTGATTGTGAACGAAGGGACACACACACACACACACACACACACACACACACACACACCCCTGCTGCCCCCACTGCCACGTCGCGCCGTGGCTGGGGTTTGCAGGTGAGCTGTGCACTGCCATGCAAGTGGCCCGAGCTCTTTATCAGGTTTACAGCTGGCACAGAATGACAGAGGTGTGGAACAGGATAGCGTCCTCTTTTCCTACAAAGTGGTGCAGAAATCAGGACTGACGTGGAAACCTAGCTGGACAGCTGGACCTCGAGGGACCATGGCATGGAGCTGAGCAGAGGGTTGCTTTACACGATCTTTTCCTGCCATTCCTGACCATTCACTTCGGTGGATATTTGCCATTTTGCAGGTAAAGATGCTCGGCTGCTCTGACACCGGGCTGTGCCTGCTTCCAGGATTCACTCCATGACCCCTTGGGGCAAGATGCTGCTGTAAGAGGTCCCCTTGCATGCAGAGAGCCGGCCTTATCCCACCCTTGCCTGAGCCTAAAACTCTCTCCCGAAGCTGGAGCCCCCTGGGAGGGGGCAGGGGGAAGGGGCAGAGCCCCGTGAAGGCCGGGGGCTGGCAGCGGGCTGGCTTTGCACGGGCTGAGGCTTCCACCCTGCGTCGTGCTGCAGAACTGCAGCGCTGGATACTGAGCAACACCCGGGGGTGCGCCCTGCGCCCCCGGACGGCACCCACCCGGGGTCCTGCACCCCCGTTAGCACCCACCCGGGGGGCTCTGCCTCCAGCATCTTCGTGGGGGGCAGCACGGAGGAGAGCTGTGGGGTGCCAGGGCAGCTGCGAGTACGATGAGCTTCAGCACAGCCACGCCTGAGCCCGCAGCACCTCGGTGTTGGAGCATCCCCGCTCCCGCCGAGCCCCTCCGCAGCGATCGGTGCCTTCGGGTGCCAAAGCCTGGATTTGGGAACACGCTCCGGGCACTGCGGCTGGAGCCGCGGCCATACCCAGTTGACCCTGCTCCATGTCTCCATGGGGCTGAAGAAACCTCCTGGGAACGCACCGCAGCGGGTGGTCCATCGGCAGTGTGCTGCTCCGGGGCTGGGGGGAGCCGGGGGGAGCCCTCGGCAGCCCCCGGGTGGGACGTGGAGGTGGCAGCACGCGAAGGCAGCCCTGAGCCCCGAGCACGCTGTGCCAGGGGCCCTGCAGCCACTGCCTCCGCCCCGGCTGCCCCCCGGGACCACCAGGTCCCCAGGCGGTGCCACCCAGCCGGGCCCCCCTCCCTGCGCAGTGTCCGGGGACAGCTTTGGGGTGCTGCTGTCCTCTCCGCCACCCTACGGGAGAGGCACATTTTCAAGCCGCCTTTTGTGATGGACGAGCGAGGCATCCAAAGCCGGAAAATCCGAGCAGCGGGCAGGAACCGCGGGAACATCTGGTGACAAAGCCTTTCTGCCAGCCCAGCCTTTGGGGACGGGGGCTCGCGGGGCTCCCCGGCCGTTCCGCTCCCCGTGCTGGGCGCTGGGTGCCCGGCAGGTGGCAGCAGGGCCCGGGGTGACAGCGGTGGCACCGGGCCGGGGGCTCCGGGGTCCCCAGCGGGGCTGCGAGGGGACGCGCAGCACCATGGCATCTGCGGTCGCTGCTGCCTGGGATGGGAAAGGTTTGGGGGCCATCCCGCTCCGCCTGGAAGGACAAAGCCCCGCTGCCAGCACCAGCCGGAGGGGATTTCTGCAAAGGTCTGGGGAGGTCCCGGCCGGAGCGGCTGGGAGCAGGCAGGGGACCGCTGGTGACAGTGTCCTGAGCACATGTCCTGGGGAAACCTGCGGGCAGCGAGCCCTTCCAGCTTCCCTCCAGGTGAAGCACCTGAGCTGCCGAAACCTCGCTCACTTGAACATGCCACGGCTGTGTATTGATTGCTTGGCATGTTGTGGATGAAAGGGTGCTGGGGGCTTGGGGGAAAGCAAAATGCGATGGCAGTGGTGCCTCCCTGGCCTTTTGGAGGTACCCACCAAGGGCTGCTCCTCTTCACCTGCCCCAGGATGCAGAAACTGCAGGGAGGGAAGTGGGGAAAGGCAGGGGATGGGGATGGGGATGGGGACGGGGACGGGGACGGGGATGGAGACGGGGCAGGCAGCCAGCACAGCCCTTGAAGGTGGCCGTGCTCAGAGTCCGGGGTGGGGAAAGGCAGATGTGCACAGCCAAGAAGGTGTCGCTGCGAGCCCTCCCCTCCTAGACTGGTCGGGATGTCAGACCTTTCCCTTTCAGGCCCCGGGGGCAGGTGCAAAGCAAGTCAGGAGTGTGGGGAAGGTGCAACACGAGCAGCCTTTTGTCTCCCAAATTGAGAAGGAACAAAAGACCTGTTTGTCAGCTGGAGGAAACGCTATTCAACATTTTTCTCAGGCTGAAAAAACGCATTGCAAGGCAACACATAGCATTTGGGAGCTTTTTATACCAGTAAATTATCTCTGCCTAGGGCTGGTGCAGGCAACCCGGCAAAGCCCCGGAGCAGCCCCTGGGCCACCCCACGGGGAGGACGGGGCAGGAGGGGCCGGGCAAGGGGAGGTGCAGGGGGCAGCCCTGGGTGAGGACCAAGTGCAGGATCCCCCCCTCCCCCCGGGCAGAAGACCCTCTCGGCCCCTCTGCCCTGCATAAATCCTTAAACTTCAATTAACTCCACTACCCCCAGGGGTGGGTTTCACCCTGGTGCTCTAATTCTCGTTTATTTTAAAGCTGCTCCGTGCTTGGGAAATAAATCGGCATTTCTCGGCTCGGATTTGCAAATGCGTGTTTTTTAACATGATTGTAAATCCAAGCCTAGCAGTCGGTAGGAGGCCAGCAGGGGTGGCTGTGTCACTCTTTGTGCTCTCCGGGTCTCAGGTGGTGCAGAGATGTGCACCTTCCTCTGCGCATTTTGGGGCAGCACAGGAACAGCCGACGCTGTGCATCAAATCTCACAGAGGTAATATTTGCGTGCACACACCTGGGGATGCCTCCAAGTGACCAGGAGACCAGCGTCAGAGACAGGAGGGAGCGGTGAGACCCTGGTGCAGTGTTTGGTAGCAGTCAGCTGGTGACAGCTGGAATTTGTCCTCAGAGGGATCTGGGTGCATCCTTCAGGCCACCCGTGGGCTGGGGACGGGACAGGCAGGGCCCCGGAGATAGGGTTGTTCTCCAGCTGAATCAAAACCAGGTGGTGTGCTGGGAGGATAGGTTTGCTTTTCTCTAGCACACGATGAACACTGGAAAATAATTTTATAAAAATATTTTCAAAAATAGTAATTAATTTTAAAATATAAAAAAGAGAGGAAAAAAATATATTGATGCCAAAGGGAGTAGGGATGGGTCAGAAAAATGAACTTTTCTCTCTTCCCACCCCTTGTTACTAAGGCATCTGGGGGCAGGGATGGGGAGTGTGACCAGCTGGCATGTAGCAGCCTGTCCTGCTATGGGCAGCAGAGAGCTTTACCCAGAGTGCAAACATCACTGCCCTGCTGAGCACCTGGGGAAACTGAGGCCAGAACACAGCCGCACTCCTGCCTTTGGGCAGGAGGAATGCCAGGTGGGTTTGGGAGGCTGCGGGCCCATCAGCAAGGCTCTGCCTCCCCAGAGGCCGATGCAGGCAGGCGAAGGCTGCTCAGAGCCCCTTCCCCAGCCCCCTCGCCTGGGGCTGACCCCGTGCCTCGCCACCCGGCCAGAGCGCGCCCCCGCTGCCTTTCCACAGGTTCCTCTATTAAATGGTTATAGCCACTCGAAGGCCACTTCATCCAGCTTAATACATACTTAATTATAATTGGGTTAGGATGGCTGCCAAAAAGAGAGCGAATGCTGCGAAGCGTTCTGGGTAAGGCTCAGCAAAAAGCTGTGTCCTGCTGTCCTTTGGGTGCAGTGCCCTCCCCGCACCGAGCCCCACGTATGGGGACACCGCTGCTCTCAGCAGCCTCTCCGTGCAGAGCTGGGTTGGGGTCTGGGCAGTCCCCCAGCACCCGGCATGCCCCCTCGTGTGACAAGAGGGCGTTCTGCTTAAGGAAGGCGTGTGCTCGCAGTCCCCTGGCCATTTGCATGATGCCCTCTGCTCGGCCCCAAGGACAGACCCTGCTGGCTCAGTCCTGCAGATCCCCCGCTGTGACTGTGCCTAAGGGAGCAGGGTGCTTTCTGGAACCTTTATTTCTTTATTATTTTTAAACATACAAAGACAGACAGCAGCCCCCTCACCTGCACTGCTGAAACAGAGCCTGCTTGGGACTGACACCATTGCAAATGGAGCCAAGCCCCAAGAGCTCCCTCATCCCCGCTAAGCAAGTGCTGGAGAGGAGTAAATTATTTGGTGAAGGGATTTATTAGGTGGCTCAGAAGCTCTGGGGATGTGCATTTGAACAGCTCTGTTCCTGAGGCAGCTGGGGTACCCCCGGTTCTGCCTGCCCTGGCCCCATGCAGCCGCATGCCCTTCCTCCCCGCCCTCTCTGCCCAGGTCTGATCTTTGCCTAACATCAGCTTAAGAAGATCAAATTCCTTTTCACAATTCTATTCTGACTCAGTGGGGAGGAAAATTCCCGACAAGAAGCTCAGCGCTTCAGCTCTTTCACAGGTCCTGTATGAAATGAAGGTCTCGGGGTGTCCTGGGCAGGCTCTGTTGACGTAGGAAACCTCTGCGGGGCCACTTTCTGGTGCCAGACCCAAAGAAAATCCCACACCAGGCTGGTGTCAACTGCGTCCATTGTGCCCAGAGGGCATTAGGTGAGGAGCTGCCTCCGCTCCAGTTTGCTATTTTAAAGGCACATCTGTAGTTCTCAAGGAGCATTGCTTGCTGCACATTGCTCACCCTTTGCTCTGGGCAGTGTTTAGCCACTGCCATAACACCGACTGGTTTCCCTCTCCATCACAGTTCCAGAAACCCTGTGTTGCTTTTTTTGTTTTGTTTTGTTTTGTTTTGTTTTTGCTGCTCCAATTTTGTTAGCAAAGGCAAAAGCAGCAAGAAAAAAAGATCATTTTTTTATTTGAGTAGTATTGGCCTAGACTCAAGAGGAAGAAGCTTCACTCTGTTTTTCCCCAGATGGGACCTGGAGGCAGATACTTCTCCATCAGCTCAGTTTTCCTGTTGAAATAATGTCCAGCAGCTCCCAGCACCTGCCATGGTGCCAGGGCCAACAGCCACTGGGAACACGCTGGTGCCCACTGAGGCTGCATCGCCTGCAGGCAGCAAGGGGGGAGTTCGGCACGCCCAAAGCCTCCATCCAAGGGGAACAGAAGGGCAGCTGCAGGGGAGAGATCAGTGCTAAACATCAGAGCTCGGTACGTGGGGGCAGATTTGCTTATTGTGGCTCCCAGACAGCTTCACAGGCTGCCCAGACCCTTGGCTCAGCCCTGAGGGGAGGTTTCTTGGGTGGGCACAGAGCCGGGGGTCCTGGGGCAGGTCTGTCCCCAGAGCCCAGGGACAACAGCCTGGAGCTGGCCAGGGCGTGACTGTGAGTTCCCTGTGTCCATCCTTAAATCAGGGCCACAACTTTCAAGGGAGGAAGCTAGCCCTAAAAGCAGCAGCAAGTCCTTTGCAAAGGGTGGGCTTACTTCCAGGTCCCCTGAGATCCAGGATCCTTTGGTCAGATTTGTGGAATGGCTGCTTCTGCACCACTAAAGCTCTGCAGGTCAAACACTGCTGCTGTTTGTCCTGCAGTTCCTGCGCTGTGCCTTCCCAAAGCCCCACAACCTCGGCACAAGTCTTCCTGGACAAAACATTTTACTGAATTAGTCAGATACCTCTACCCCTTGTGTCCCTCATCCCTTGTGTTCCTCTGCAAATTTTGAACAGGAATTTTCCTCCCCAGAGCCAAAACCCACTTTCTGCACCCTGCATTTTCCAGCTCCACGAAATCAGGATAATGCCACCAGTGCCCCAAAATGCACCGTGTTTACCTGTTCCATTGGTGCGGGTGTTCCTGCCAGCCCCAGCGAGGTTTCTTCAGCTGTGCTGGGGCGTTCCCAGCAGACCGAGCTCCCATTACACCTCTGGTGGTTTTGCACATAGAGATCAGAACATTGCTGCAAGGTCATCGTGTTCCTCTTGTCCTGCTCCCTGTGATGTAGTGCTCAGAAAAGTAATTTTCAGGTGGAAATAGCTTAACAATGTAGGGTAGCCTTCTTTGGGATACAGGAGCAAATGAAGTCAGGACTGTCCATGCATATTTTGTAGCTATGCCATGTACCATCCACTTTTTCACCCCGATGACACTTTGACAGCATGTCCAATGTCCAGAATATGCCCATTTTCCGGGCTAATCTGCATTATTTTTTGTTCTGCTACATTTGCACCCATCCAAATTAAGCCATTCTTTCTGCCAAGAAGCACACAACTAAATCATGGCATTTACCAGTTTTACCGCGGGGCAGTGCCTTGGGTGTTTGGGTGGTTTTGTACCTGCGCTGCAGGTCCCGGCGGAGGCTGAACCCACCTGCCCGGGCGCTCGGTTCGGCGGGGAGCTGCTGCGTCAGCCTGCTCTGCTCAAAGCAAGCCGCATGTCGCACACAGAGCTTTCTAGCCTGCCTGCCCTAAAGCAAACATTTTGCAGGAGAAAATATAGTATTCCAGGGGCTTATCTCACTTGGTGGCAATTCTGGGTGAATAATTGAAATCCAAGTTGATCATTAGAGGTTCACAGAGATGCTGAATAGCCCAGTGTTCAGTGGTCCCTGCCAGCCACGGCCAATTTACATTAAAGGCTTGATTCCTTCTACAGCCCACTTCTCAGCCCATGGGAAACCTCCCTGTTGCTTATTCTTCGTTTGCAAGGACTGTCTAGTTTAGGGGAAAGCCTTGCCTCGCTGTGTTCTTTCTGCTGCCAGCACTGCTGCCCGGGGTTGCAGCAGGCGGAGGCGGGATGTCGCCGGCCATGTGCGCTCGCTGAGGAAGGTTTAGCATCGGCCACATGGCCAGCTCTCCCCGTGCTGAAATTGACAGTCAAGGTCTACCTAGTGATCGCTAAACGGAGCAATTTTTGTGTAAATGAGAAGAGGTAGAGGTGTGCTTTCCCGGGAACTGGAGAGAAAACTGGATTATGGGCTGGGGATCTGCGAAATGATCAGAGGCTTATGTGCAAATGATACTCGCTGGGGAGAGAACCATAAGTATTAGAGTAATAATAATAACAATAACTGCCTGCCGGGAGCCAAAGAGCTTTGGGGGGGGATTAAATGTCATGTGCAAATGTCGTGATCTGTGCTGGCAGGGGCAGCAGTCCGGGAAGAGCCAGCGGTGCCTTCTTGCCTCATTCCTTTGGCACATCTCGGCAGATTCCCAGATTCTGCTGCCTGCCAGCGCTGCAGCCGCATTTCCACACGCTCCTGCAAATGTGCAACCCGTGTGAGCAGCGGGGAGCCCCAGCCCCGGGGGGACAGCCCCGGGCTCCGCTTGCAGCGGGAGCATCGGGGCGAGGGCGAGCGGCTCGGGCTCTGCCCTGCCCGGAGACCCGCGGAGGGGACGGGGAGGACAGCAGCGGAGCCCCCCGGGGTCCCTGCCCCCGCACCTGCAGCTTGAGGAGCTTTTATTTATTTATTTATTTATTTATTTATTTATTTATTTATTTATTTATTTGGGGGGGGTCCCGGGGCCGCCCCCGTGCCCGGGTTTAAAACCCGCGGAGGTATTTTCACACCTCGAACCGCCGCCCCCCCTCCCCTCCAGCCCCCATCGCCTTGATTTAGCCCTTGGTAATTAATTTGGCATTTCAGAATAGCTACTGGGCTGGATAATGGCCTCATTCATCTCCCCAGCCTAATCTGAACAGAATCTGGAAGAAAAGCTTTCAGAAAGACAGAAACTGCCATTCGGCAACTGCTCAAAAGAACTGTCACTCCAGGGGAATAAATCGCTCCTGATTATTTCAACCCGGGTCTTCTCTGCTTTTCCAGCCGCTCCCGGTCCCCGCCGGGGGG